>JACYVW010000137.1:0-103249 GCA_023065735.1 Coffea humblotiana
CCCGTTCCTTTTTCCTTTTTAAAAGGTGGGGCACTTTTGCTTGCTTGTCCAGAGGAAGTAACTAGAAGTATTCCTTTTCTTAGTATGAAAATTCCTAACTTGCAACCTTGCACTTTCAACTCTCTATACTTTCTCTAAGGTTTCAGTGAAAGTAGAGATTTGGGCTGCCGCCAATCCCTCCTGAATCTCCACATTAAGTTCTTGCACAAAGCGTCTTATCCTTTTCCGCTCATTAATCACCAATTCCGGAGCATATTTAGAAAACTTAGTAAATTTCCCTTCATATTCAGCCACGCTAGAAGTCCCCTGTCTCAACTTTATAAATTCATCCTCCCTTTTCTCTTGAATCAAGGGTGGGAGAAATTTTTCATTAAACTCTCGGGTAAAGTTTTCCAAGTCCAAGGAGTTCTGCGCTCTTTTCCATTTTCCCCTTATCACATCCCATCAAGCACGTGCTACACCCTCAAACTGAAAGACAGCAAAGTTCAACTCGTCTTCCTCAGTATAGTCTAGGGTAGCAAATATATTGTCATTCTCTCTAACCAATTTTTCGCTAACTCGAGATCAGGTCCCCCAATAAAGTTAGGCGGGGCAAATTTCAAAATCTCTCCAAAGCCCTATCATCCCCTCTATGCTGAGCCCCAAGTTGATTAATAGGTCCTTGACTTTTCGCTCTGCTAACGTTCTAAAATATTCGTCATGCGGTTGATGGCAATAGCCACCTGGTCACCCTCTACATGTCCTTGTCCTTGCGTCAGCACAATTGCCGATCCTTGATTGTCCCATAGAGGTTGGATTTGCCTAGCCCCACGCCGCCGACCTCTTCCTCTCCTTCGTCCATCTATGATCTTAGTTATGCTAAATGTAAGAATAGAATTAATTACGCGAGAAAATACTTAAAATACAAGTCAATGCGGGAAAACATTTGAAATAACGATAATTAACACATATTAACAATTAAAGATCCATACAAGATCAGCAAGTCATGGGGCATTTACAAAAATATAGCACACATGTGTCACAAAAGTGCAATTAGTCATGCAATAGACGCCAAGAGCTTTAAAAGCGTCACCACAACTAATTCTAGTCACAAAAGTCAAAAGTCAACATCCCTAGTCTAGTTCGCATCCGAACACTAGCCTGAACATCCTCCTCCGGATCCTCCTCGAAATGTTCCTCCTCAGAAGTGCCCTCACGAATCGGACTATCGACAGCCTCTATCATCTCCTCAATCAATATCGTGGTGTCAGCTAAGATCCTGGGCGGCCCGCATCACATACCTCCTCGACTACGCTAGTCAAATCGAGCCCTAGTCCTATGAAACTCAACACCAGCGGCCTCAACTCTAGTCCTCTCATCTACCACCGTCCCTTCGAGCTCTATGATCCTAGCACCTTGAGCATCTATCATAGCGTTTAGTTCCTCGATCTCCTGAAGTAAGGCTTTGTTGGTATTCACCAACTGCCGACGCTCATCGTCAAGGGACAACACCAACTCATTAGGGTAGGTGTACGTCGTCCTACAGGGACAACGGGGAATTCTCGAAGAAAGCGATTATTGGATACGGGGTCCTCCTCCATGCACTCTATATCGAATAGACCTAAGAGACCCCACGTGACCATTAGCATGCCCGTTACCATTAGCAGCGTGACCTCCGTTACCATTCTCCATCTCTACAAAACAACCACAAATTCTACGTTAGAGTTTAAAGTCACTAATTCGCTCAAACATCACTTAAAGAATAAATAAGTATCTCGTTCCTATTCTTAAAGATAAAATCTCTAATACATCTCCCAAATAGATCTCTAAACCTAGCGCTCTGATTTTTATTCCTACGAGCAGTTACTTAACTTTCAAACTAATCCCACAGTCGGGCATCCTAAACTTTTAGTCTAAGATACACTACAGAGATCTGATCCTAAACTCTAATACCAACTGTGACGCCTCCACTTCTCCCAAGGGCAAACCCAAGGGTATCCGCGGAACGCCTGCCCAACTCTCGCCAGGACTCGATACAATTCAATTCAAACTTAAGGATAACAATCAAATAATAAAAGTAGAAATGAAGAAAAGTCGCTTCCTTAAATAAATATTCAAATCTTACAGCACAAGTTCTCAAAAGTACATCACTTTTTCCAAAAGTACAATCACTAGAAGTCAGCTAATCAAATACAACCCAAAATACTGATCACAAGTAATCAAACCAGCTTCTCCACAAATTCTTTCCATTCCAAGCTCCTATTAAGGAAAACAAAGCTAATGGGGTAGTGAGGTCAAGAAAACATGCAAATACATAGTTCAAGTAGTAATGGCATTTGTACGAGAAATAAAACAAGAAAATTCAAGTAACTCATAAATAACATTAACACACTTAATAAGGATACAGGAGCTCTCAAGAGCTAGATTCCACTTGCTTCGCCAAGACTCAATCAAATAATTTCCCGTGATACACTCCGTCAACCGGGTGGGTATTAAGTCCGTAGCACTTCACTAACTCTTCATTCCCGTTCACTGTTACACCTCCCCGTCCCGGGCCCGCTCTTATATTATAAAAGACGATACTACTCGAGTATGCCAAGCAAAATCTCTCAAATAGATCAAGCTTTACGAATATCTCATGGTTCACCAAACTTCTCGACCAAGCCCATGCCGGCTCGAGTCACAAGATTAGCCTATGAGTTTGGGTTCCCCTAAATTACTATTATGAGTCGATGAGAAAACCCAATCGACAATCACAAATACAATTCACAACAGCATCATTTCACACGAGTCGATTATCAATTCACATAGCAAATTCGATCATAATTTCATTTAAAAGAGAACGAGTGCGATAAAGTACACACTCGACTCGACAATTGTAAATCACTTAATCAATAAGAAGCAATTCACATAATAGGCAAACTATTCATGCACTTGACACTCACCAATTCAAACTAATGAGTAAGTGCAAAATAAGATCTTTAGTGGTCGGCTCCGAGATTCTCTTCAAGATCCTCTTGAGCGCCTGAAGAAATAACAATTATCTATCACTCACAAATACTTACAAACCCCTTGCCAAACAAGGAAGAATGTACACTTGCATAATACTAAGACAATATCTTAAAAGAGCTTTAATATCTCGAAAATCGAGATTCAAAAGTGAGGATTTAAAGTCACAAGAGAAACTTGCATCCTCCATGAAAATGAGTTTAAAACGGATGATCGATATCGAAAGATAATGAAAAGTTCTCGAAAACTCATTTTCCAAGAAATCGTGAATTTCAGCTTTGTGCGATAAACTTGGAAAAATCGGATCTTCAGTTTGGCATGTCCAAAAATGGAAAACTTTAAACCGTCAGAAACTAGGTTCGAAGTACTAAAAGTTCGTAGAAGATATTTTTCCAAGATTCTAAACGGAAGCATTCATTTTTCAGCTCAAAGTTGCTGATTTAAACAAGCAAGACAGAACCAGTCTTGGTTTTCGACGATATTTGGAAATTCGGCAAAATTCATAGAAAGTGAATCAGCCTTTGAAATTTGTAAAAAACTTAGAGTTCCAAACAAGGTTTCAAACACAATAAACGGAACTAAATTCGGAGTTTTGAGCAACTAGATATAACAGCCTAAAGTCGGTTAATTTTCACTACTTGAACAGTGAATTTCCAGATTTGAAGAGTAATCTTTGGGGCATCCTTTGGATATCGAAATGGTCTTGAAATTACACTAAATTTGGTACACTTAAACTTCCATATGTGAAATACATCTCTATCAAATTATAGGAAAAAAATCAAGTTGGAAGGCAGTTAACAAAAACGACTAAAGTTCGTGAAAATTTCAAAGCTAATCTGCCAACCGTAGTTCTCTTCCTTTCCCAAATGTTTTGTCCAACACAATCAGCCCCGATTCGCTCCATATTTTGAAACAAAGTTCCAGAAACATTTAATAAGCAATTGATGGTTAAATGACACTAAAATTTTGCAATATAACATCCCAAAACAGATTTGACCATTCGGTTAGCAAGAAAGGGAAAAGTTTCCAGTTTCCAGCTTTATAACATTTTTGAAATCAAACCATATCTAACTCTATACAAACTCAAATTGAGAATGGTTAATGGCGTTGGAAACTAGGTTCCAAAGGTTACAATTTATCAGAAGACATCATTTTGAAAATCGTTTCACAAATGGAAAAAATCAAGCCACAAAACAAAGCTTCCAGTTTCATTCGTATGAACAGTCAAAACAGAACAGCCAACTTTGCCGACTCACTGCGGTTCACTCAAAAATGAACCAGTAGAAGATTTTCATACCATTGGAAAGTTATGAATGTCTAGTTTTAAATGCCATAAATGGCAACTCAATTTTGACTTTTTTACAGAGAGTTACGTTCAAACAAAGAAGCACTGTCCGAGACCTCTGCTATACGTTTTTCAGATTTGATTCTTGCCAAAACTCAAGTATTATGCAACCAAATGAAACGATTTTTGGAAGGACCTTTGTACACACAATATACAACATATATCCATCAATTTCATAGTCATCCAAGCACCAAAATTTTGAAATAACCACTGAACAACATGGACAGAATTTTCGGCCAGCACACTAACCAAAATTTTCCAACTTTCTCTCCATTTTCTGACCGTAAACCTTTCATTCATCGCACAAACAACATTAACCAAGCAAAAATCCTCAAGGCAGCTATCTACAAGCCTCCTCAAGACCTCTAGCCTAGAGATTAAAGCAAAATAAATGGTTTCCTCAAGTCATCTACCCTAGTTTCTTGCTTAGGGTTGCAAAACTAACCTTGAATTTTGAAGAAATTGGAAAGATCAAAGGAGATGAAAGTTACCTCCTAAACCCTTGATGAAGTCAGATTTTTCCCACCAAAAACTCTCCAAGAAACACCACAAGATTGCTTCTTGTTCCAAGATAAAACTAATCTTCAAAGTGTTTGGAAGTTGGATGAAGATTTGGAGCAAGATTGGAGCCAAAGAAATGGAGCTTTCTTCCTCCCTTTTTCTTTCTTGTTTCGGCCGACCAAAGAGAGGAGAGATATGAGTGTTTGTGTGTGTTTAGCTTGTGAGGGAAGATTGGAGGGAAAAAGGAACAAAAAGGTTAGCCAAAGTCAACTTTGAATAGTTGTCGCGCGAGAGTTTCATACCACCGTTTTCTCTCGGGTTTGATACACTCATGCATTAATCCTCCAAGGTACTTCCTTTAACACTGTAATTATTCACTCTTAGTAGTCTAGTATTAATTTCTCAAATCTCCACTTAGTTGTACTGGCACGATTATCGAGAAACTATCGACGCGCGCGCGATAAAGCAAAAATTTGAACTCACTCACCTCTAATCCCTCAATTAACGTTTCCTAGTCTACTATTGATCATTCTTAATTCTCCAAGATTATTGCACTCTCGGATCGAATATTGCCTCGAAAAATGTGTACTCGTTATTCCTCACTAAACGAACCTCCGAAAAAATTAAATTTGCTAACGGGCGTTTTAAAAATATAAGTGAGACATTGTTCCATATAACTGGATTTAAAATGGTTGAAATAAATAGTTCGGAGAAAACGGGTGAATAAATATTTAAATAAGCCAGTAAAATAAGATAAAATAAGAAAATTTTTGGGTCCTCACAGATGAGCCACGCACAAGAATTAACGTGGTTCAACTTTATCACCAACCCTACGTCCACGGAGAGAAAAAAACTAGAAGATTACAACTTGATTCCCAAATCTAACTTTTGTATAATCCTCTCACCTACTAAGAACTCTCTCACACCTTTCTTGTGTGTCTTTGTAGTATGCCAATCTACCAATTTATGGAGAACATTTCTTGGCCGAAAATCAAATACCAATTGGAAACCAATGCTAATTTCTAGACTTATACAGATTAGGAAATAACTTCTAAATCCCAAATCAAATAGGAAATTTCTTAACTACTATTTCTAGTAACTAAAACCAATTAGGAAATTAGTTACTTCCCAAATAAAGTAAGCATTTTAAACTAAAAGAAATTAAACCAATTTCCTAGCAAATCTCCACCTTGGCGAATATTTCTTTTGGCAAACACAGCAAACCATCCAAAAAATGACGTTTGCCTTTTTTTTACCACCAAATACCTTGGAACCTAACTACACAACTGAATCAAGACGGTCTATTGATTCAATCGGCAAATGAATCTGTGTAGCTAACCAAGTCCAATATCTAGTTGACTAGCGAGAGGGGCCTCAATTCACCCTTTACCGTAGCAGGGCTTTTCCTCTCACCACCATTTGTAATTTGGGAGCATTCTTGGATCCCCTTCGTTGGGCTATGCTCCCAACCCATTGAGATATTCAAATGGTACAAATTACCATACTTCTTCCCCATCAACAAGACCGTCTCGCCATGTATGATTTTCAAGACTCCACCTATAGCCGAAAATTTGTAACCCTCGGAGTATAACTGGCTCAAAGAAATTAGATTCTTTCGTAACTTTGGGACAGAAGCCATACCATCCAAAGAAAGAATCTCTCCATTCAGCATTTTGATTTTCACCACTCCAACACCTTTGACTTCACAAGTACATCCATCATCCAAACACACAAAACCTGCCTTCTTTCTTTGGAGAGTATCAAAATAGTTTAATCTGGAGCAAACATGTGAAATAGATCCATAATCTAAAATCCAACCATCACGAGAAGAAGTTTTATTACCTTAGGAGATTGTGAGAATATTTCCACCCGATATATATCCAACAACACCATCATACTCGTTCTCATTATTTTTCTTTCAATGAGGGCAATATCTTTTGATATGGCCAAACTCATGGCAACCAAAGTACTGGACTCCACCCTTTCTCTTGGCCTTTAAACCATCTGCCTTAGATTCACCACCAAGTTGTTTTCTCCTCTTTTATTCTCACCTCGAGCAATTAACACAGTTTCTTGTGTCACATCCTAGTTTGCTTTTTTTTTTTTTGTTTTTCATGATCCAACAAAGATGACTGCATATTCTTGAACTCTAAAGTGTCCTTCCCATACGATAGGGTCGTTATGACACTTTCGTAAGATTCAGAGACTGAGGTAAAAAGTAAAAGGGCCTTATCTTCTTCTTTAATTTCTACGCCAACTTTTTGAAGTTGATCCAAAATTCCATTGAACGTATTCATGTGATCTGTGAGGCTACCACACCCTCCTCCATCTTTAGTGTATAAAGTTACCACTTTAGATGCTACTTATTGGATAAGCTTTTAGCCAGATAAAGCTTTTCCAATTTTTTCCGGAGGTCTGCTGCAAAATCTTCCTTATCTATCACATTATTTATAATGTTGTCCACTACATAAAGTCGAATTGTGCTCACACACCTTGCATCCAACTCTTCAAACTCATCATCCTTCATGCTCTCTAGTTTCTTGTTCTTACCGTTCGATGCTTTTGCCAAGCCTTGTTGAACTAGAATATCCTTCACTCTTCTTTGCTAAAGAGTGAAACTTGTAGTTCTATTAAACGGTTGAATTGGAAATTGTATAGTTCCAAACCCCATGGTATACCACCATCCACTCAATTTTAAATAATTAACCAAAAATTCCAACGGAGCTCTGATACCACTTGTTAGGGTATCACACCAATTATTTGAGATAGAAAAAGAAAAAGACCAACAATTTAATAGGAAACGATATCTACTACGAACGATGAGCAACGCACAAGAATTAACGTGGTTCAGCTTAATCACAAAGTCTATGTCCATGGAGAGAAAAACTTGTTCTTACTATGAGAGAAAAACACTACAAGATTACAAATTGATTTCCAAACCCAACTCTTGTATAATCCTCTCACCTACTAAGAACTCTCTCATTCCTTTCTTGTGTGTCTTTGTTAGTATGCCAATCTACCTATTTATAGAGAACATTACTTGGCCCAAAAAACTAAATAATATTGGAAACCAATACTAATTCCTAAACTTATATAAATAGAAAATAACTTCTAAATCCTAAATCAAATAGGAAATTTCTTGACTACTACTTCAAATGACTAAAACCAATTAGAAAATTAGTTACTTCCTACATAAAATAAGGATCTTGACTAAAAGAAATTAAACCAATTTCCTAACAAAACTTGGCAGCGGAACATAGAAAATAAACAAGCAACGCACTTCGAAAGAAATGAAGACAAGAGCTTCAGGAGACAAACTTCTCAATTTTTTTATTTTTTTAATTCTCTATGCTGGCATACCAATACATTAGTCCTACTAGTATTTATAGACACTAGGAAAAAGCCCGTGTTGAGTTTTAAAAATGAATTTATAGAAAAGATAGTAGAAATAGAACTGCCTAATTGCAAGTTCCATTGAATCGATTGTAGTGCATGGGATTATAAGTAAATTAATCAGATCAACAAATTTATACATGATGGTTCAACCATTGAAGGCACCTCTAAGTAGCAACAATTCCAATGAATAAATATAATTGGAAACAAATAACAACAAATCAAATTACCAAATCAATAGCGTTGTCAAGTGGAGTAAGTCAGGCATAACAAAAAATAAGGCACATACATAGTGATTATTGATGTACAATCTGCTTATGTCTATATGAGAATATGTGTTCCTGTAATAAAAAATGATTTTATCTATTAATCTACATGTGCTATTACAAATTGACCTATCTGTGTATTCATAAAAAAAAATGCTAATGTTTTCGATACCTAATAGGGGGATAACCACTCGAACAAATCTAAGGAGGATCTCCACAAATAAATCTACTAAAGTTTAAAACCCAATTGCATTTTTTTTTGTGCAAGCTAAATTTACAACAAACTATTTGTTCCCACTAAAGAAATGGTCAAAATTTCTCAAACAACAATTAACATCCAATTGACAATCAACAAATAACATCTACCAACTATGAGACCAGATTTAGATCCTACCTTGATCACGTAATTGCAGTCGACAAATTACTTTTGCTCATAGTTTAATCAACTGTAGCTACAAACATCAAACTTTACAAATATAGTTAGAAGCTGTAAGAAGGTTCCTATGATTATTCATAGGTATTATGTATTCCATAGTGAAATTTTCATATTCATACAATAGCTCCTGAGAAAATATGCAGTAGAAAACTCATAGTTTCTACTTTATTAGCTAAACACCAAAAGCTGCAAAAAAAAGAAAGCAAATGAGCATATCTGTCCGAAGACACGTAACAAAAGATGGAGCACAAACGCCTAAACCAACATTCTTCAATATTAAAAACCTCCATTACTAAGAAATTCAAGAGCACTTCAATTATACTTGTAACTGATTGGAAACGATTCTTCACCTATTGCACATTAAAATTCTCTTCAACATAAATCAATTGTTGACTTGAACGAATATACCTTTCCAATATATGAAACAAAAGTAGTTGAACCAAGAGTCTTGAGTATTAAAAGCTTCTTCAATCAATCATTTTCAGCATTAAAAGCCTTCATGAATGCACTTAAAAAGACTATCCTACAACTATAGATGAAGAGGAAGAGCATTGCAATTACACTTATAAGTGGTTGCAATGCTAATTTTTCACCTATTACATACCTTAAACATGACTTAATTACTAGATTCAATGAGTCCCATTGTCTACAAAAACTCAATTTGCACATGTGAGGGTTCCCAGTGGTTTGCAATTTAACAAACTTCCTATTTGTATTAATGCTAAAGTTAACAGTTAGTTTAGAGGATAAGCTGGCCATTTTGTAACTATAAACACCACTTAAAAGTCGGATAATCATGTGTAATACAATCCAATTGCATACCAAAGAGCACAATAGTCAAACCCTACTCAACTACATATCACAATTTTATACAGTTTAGTTTAACTACTTGCATTTGCCTTTTTTCCTATCTAAAATATCCTCAAAGATGGCAAATGAAAATTTCCCAATAGTCACCTACAAACTTGTTACCAAATAGGTAAAGAACTAATTTGAATTAAAAACAGAAACCATGGACGACTTAGACTTGGACTAATCCAACAAACTAAACATAATTAAGAAACTAACAAATAATAATAGTCGTGATTTAACTCCGACATTTTTTTAACATAATCTTACTTAGCGAAAACATACAGTGTTATTAGGAAAACTTATTACTTTATTTATAAATGATATTTTTCCATGAGTAAACTAGTTAGTGCACACACTTTTCAATCCATAGGTTTTATATTCACTGTCATGACTTATTTGTAATAAAATATGCATTTCAATAAAACTTCATTTTGGCAAAATACTAACTATTATACTCTAGGCAACCAATGTCTTATGGGCTATCATTGAACAAGTCCTTAAGATATAGTATTATTTTTTCTCAAAAAAATTATTGATATTTTATATCAAAGTATAAGTTTATTAGGAAATATACCAATTTTCTTAGTAAATTTGAAACTATATTTTTAATGATTCTTGTTTCTTGCAAACATAAGAAAACATATTATAAGAAAAGATACTACTATTTAAGAAAAATATAACTATTTAAGTATAAGATACTAGTACAAAATTTTTAGTATATTTACAACCATATTGATTTTTCTAAAAAAAAAAAAATACCATTTTCACTTTATTATAAGAAAAAAAAACTTCTGTTTAAGTATAACTTGCGCCATTACTCTAAAACACAAAGTTTTTGTTTTCAAACTTGATTGTTTAGGAAAATAACTTTTCTAACAACCAATGTACCCCCAAAAAATTCTATGTTATTAGTACAGGTACTGTCTTAGTGTTTATCAACAATTTCTTTTTAAGCTTTCTACTGATGAAACTTGTTGCTTTATTAAATCACAAAATTTACTATTTCTAGAAGAAACTTAAGGTATTATGAAAATATCTTAATCTGAGTAAGCATACTTCATTTAGAAAAATTTACCATTTTGCTTGCAAAAAAATTTTGAGACTATACATTTTCATCAAATTAGTGTTTTTTTTCATAAAATTAGAATAAGAAATTTGAGATATTTTATAGTACATACGTGTTTATAAAAGAAGGGCAAATCCTGTGAAATAGAATAACTTTCCAGCTTTTGATTAACAACAAAATAAAATATTTTTTCATATATATGTGCGATGGACTAATACATTTGTTGTTTTTGTGTCCTATCATTTTATTTGTATGCAGTTTTGTAATAAATCCATAAACTACATAAGGGCATTTTTGGCATGAAATTATCCTCTCTTTCCTCAAAAAATTTTATACTTTTCCTGACATGGGTTGACTTGTTTATTAAAAAAGGAGCCAAGTGAGATTTTTCAAAGTTTAATAGATCCCAATGATACTTTTAAAAGCCTCAAGGGAAGTCTATGAAATTATCGCTTGAAAAGTGTGTGCACTAACTAGTTTACTTGAAAAGTTATTGTATAATAAAATGATATTTTTCAGTCATATGTTTTGCTTGAAAAGTTATTGCATAATTAAATGATATTTTTTTTACTTTAAAGTTAGTAAAACCTGCTTATGATTTAGTAAATTTTACTAAAAAAATAGGACGATTTGTTAATGAAATCAAACAACTTGCTTGAAAAAATAGTAAGCTTTGTATAAAAAAGGGATAATTTCAGAAACCTCCCTTGAAGTTTATATAATTTTAGGGACTTCCTTTGGTATAATGAAAAGACAATAATACCCTTAATTTAATTGTCAGCCCATTGAAAAATTCTATTAAAAATCAATCTCTTTCATCTATTGTCAAGCAATGACTCAAATTACAGCCTTCTCCTCTCCATCCTTTTCCTCCTATATCTTCTTTTCTTCTGAAATAATTATCTAATCCCATCAACTAAATATGTATTGCTGCCACCAACAAAACCACCATGCATACCAATCACCATTGCTATCCATCTTGGTATCTATTCCCAATTCTCTCTCTTTCATTATTATTAAACAACTTCTTTGAACCCATTTTTGTTTTCACTTTTTGGTAGGTATTAGCAAATTGAAATTGTCAAATAACAAATTGAGTGATGATTTCGTTGCCAAACTAAATGGAGATGAAGATAGTAGTAGTGACAAAAATAATAAAAAAAGGGTGGAAAGTGGAAGAGGGACTAAATAAAGATTGTACTATTATGGTTGTCATGGGAAAAAATGCTCCTAGTATGTTTATAACTACATTATGTTTCTATTTTTTATTT
This sequence comes from Coffea humblotiana, assembly GCA_023065735.1. Classification (NCBI taxonomy): domain Eukaryota; kingdom Viridiplantae; phylum Streptophyta; class Magnoliopsida; order Gentianales; family Rubiaceae; genus Coffea; species Coffea humblotiana. The sequence continues at coordinate 12,119 of JACYVW010000137.1, forward strand.
GAGTTATTTGTGATGGTATTCCTACAAAGGCAAAATTTGATTGGTTTTAAATTCTGTGTTGATGGAGTATACTGGATATTTGTATTAATAGTGACAATTTAGACTATTTTTATATTAGAAATATGATAGCCATAGAATTGGAGTTTAGGAATATTAATGAATATAGTGTTGTCAGGTATTAAGCAAAATTTGATATTGATATGAGATTGTAGATAAGCTTTTCCTTATCTGATGCGACGTTTTTAGTTGATTCAATAGTTTGCACTAGAAGTTTTTAGGTAAATGAGGGACTTTGGGACAAAGATGAATGTTTACTTAGTAATGATTTAGATCTTGATAGGTAGGTCCTGGCAATAGCAAGGATGAATGAAATAGAGAGTGAACCATTTTTTCCTTTTTATTTTTTGTTGTAAATTATAACTTATTCTAGAATTTTTAAGATAAAATTCTAGCCTTTTGGGTCTATAATGTTACTTAAGTATTGAAAATAGGGGAGGCATGTAAGTTTTAGAACTTGAGCAAAGCTTCCTGCAATTGTTAAAATTCTTAGGGGAGATATGTGAAATTATCTCTATAAAAAATCAAAAAATTTGCTAATTAGTCCCTCAAATTTTCAGAAAAAACCCTTTTAGTTCTTCACGTTCAAAATCAACCAAAATATTCCCTAAGATATTAAAAAAAGTTTGCTTGTTTAACCCTAAAACTCAATTTCATTCATTTCTTCAACCAAAAACTGCATACCTAGCTCACGTGTTCACCTCTGTGAGCATGATGTGCGCTTGAAATTACGAGCAAGTGAGGAGACGTGCGTTTTTTAGCCGAAGAAGTGATTTTATATTTGAGAAACTATTTTAGCTGATTTTGATTATAAGGAACTAAAAATGTTTTTTTTTTCAAAATGTGAGGGACCAAATTGGCAAATTTTCCTAAAAATATATAATTTTGAAAAAAAAGTGATAATTTCTGCTAGAAAACTAGTAAGATTTACTATTTAAAGAGTAAAGGTACATTTGATAAAAATGAAATTTGAAATCCAAAATTTAAAATCTGGAATATGTATCGGTTGAGTTACTAAGTTGTTTAGTATTGAAATATTAACATTTGAGCATATTTTGCATTAAGCTATAAATGATGATATGGTGCATAATGATGCTTAAATTTGTGAATATCTTCTTGTTATTTTAGTCAGATACTGTGTTACTTGATGGGTTCTACTTAAATTTTGCATTTGATGCTAATTGTAGGAATTGGGAGTGAAAAAGAATTAAAGTGGTATTTTTCCAGAAGACATCTACCTAGTTAGGCATGGGTGCGCCAGAGTTTCGTGAGTTTGGAAAGTTCGGGATTGTCATGCGTGGATGTTTCCAGTTCCAATTCGAATTCCTTGCTACAAATGAGATTCCTTTTCCATATGTGGACTCCCATCATGATTTGGAAACTATTATTCTTTTATTTCTCTTTTTATTTTCTTTTCCTAGATAACTTGGATATGTTTTGGATAGCTATAAAAATAGGGAAAAACATTAGAATTAGGGTTCAACTTTTACTCTTTTTCTTTGGCTATACATCGACCTTTTCTTGGGTTATCTCCATGAAGAGCAACTAAATTCTTTTTCTAGTCAAGAGATAACTAGAGGATTTAGTTCTATAAGCAACTGTGAGATTGAATTAATTTTTATTATTTCTTTTATTCATTGGTATTTGTGTGTTTTCTGGATTAATTTCTTATGATTGCTATGTTTAGTTGAATATCAAAAGCCCGATATTTGATTGAACTAGATTATCTACTACCAATTAAAATAGTTGAATCTGTAATTCTTTGGCAGTGGTGATTGGCATGATTGAGTTTGTATCAAGAAAACATACAATCTAATCTAAATAAATCCTCATAGCATGTTTGTTGGTTAGAACTAAACTTTTCTAGTTTTTATTGCAATTGATAGATTGAATCCAATGATCGTACCTAGGGTTATCTCTTGATTAGGGAAGTAGTTAATAGTCATACCTTAACAACCGACAACATAAGGAAGAGCTGGCTTTAAGAACTTATTGATAGGTATAACTAGTTTATCAATGAATAATTAAATTTACCATTGCATCAAGAATCAGTTGTGTGAACTGTGAGGCCCCACAAATTAGGTTCTTATTTCTTATCTTGTTTTTTTTCTTGCTTGCTTTGAATTTGTGGCTACTTTGATATTTGAGGAGTGTTTTAACCCTAACACTTTATTTACCTTGGTGTATGTTTAATTTGATGCATGTTAAGTTTCATAGTGCATGATACTAGTGTGGCCAACTAGTGAGGTGTGTGCAATAAATTTGATGAATTAGAGGAAGTTTTGTGCAAAAAGGTTTTTGTAAATAGAAGTGTTAAGAGTTGATAGGTGGAAAAGAGATATTTAAGGTTAATTAGATAGACATTAGTTGGTTGTTTGCCATTTGTCGATCATCTACCTAGGGTTGACCTTGACCAAGACCAAGTTTTCTTCTTATCCAACCAAGTTATCATTCCATCACAATTTTTCCTTCTTTTCTTTCTCATTTGGCCGAAATTTTTGGAGGAGGAAAAGAGGGGTATTTAGGGCATCAAATAACCATTAATCCTTGACTTGCCAAGTGTCACTCATCCATGGACTTTGACCAAGATCAAGACAACTTTCTTACACCATTAAGCTTCCATTTCACCCAACAAACATTTCTTTTTCTTGAGCTATGGCTGGACGAAATTTTAGAGAGAAAAACAACAAACTTCAAGGCTTGATTCCTTGCTTATTTAGTGAGGGGAAAAGAGAGAAATCCTAATCTACTCCATAAACCCTTGAGTAGAGCTTGGAAAGAAGTCTTGTTTGAAGGCAACTCTTGGACGAAACTTGGACTTGTTGCTTGGTTGAAATTGCTAGCAGAGGTATTGGCTTGAAATCCTCTCTTTTCTTCAAGTTTCTAGTAAATTTGTAGCTAGAAAGATTGCATCTTTGATGGGTTGTTGATGGGTTTCTTTGAAACCTTGATTTAGGTAGATGACTTAAAGAAAATTCCTTGTGTTTTCATGGCAATCTAGGTAGATGACTTGAGGAAAATTCCTTGTGTTTTCATGGCAATCTAGGTAGATGACTTGAGGTTCATTCTTGTGCTTTTATGATGAATGTTTGAGGTAGATTTTGGTGCTTTAAAACTTGATGTTATGGCTTGTGTGTATATCTTTTGGAAAGGTTGAATCTTGGTTGGATTTTGTTGCAAATTTTGGTAGAAAATTTCTGTTTTGAAAGCTTCTTGCTGGCCGAAACTTTTGTTTTTCAAAACTTTTGGGGGAAATCTTGCTCTACAAACTTTGTTAGACATTAAACTTTGATTGTGAGTTGGATTTGAAAAAAATCATGAGCTTAAGGGGAAAGGTTGAGTCAAGTGTTGCTAAAAATTTTTCCCGCAGCAGACTCTGAGTAGGCTTGGGAAATCTGTTATATCTTGGTGTAGAAAAATCTGAATTGAATCCCATTTGTTGCATTTAAAACTAGACTCATAGTTCTTTTAACCGTGTAAAATTCATGGTATGGTTCACTTTCTATAAATACCAGAAAAATTTAAAGTGGGCTAAAAATCTAAGACTGTCCTGTTTTTACATTTAGTTGAGCAGTGAATTGAGGCTGAGATTTGACTAATTTATAAGCTGAAGTTTATGAAGGTGTCTTCTAGAGAGTTGTAGACTTTTGAGTTTATTTTCTAAAGGTATAAGATTTATCATTTTTGGACTTACGAAACTCAAGTTATGATTTTTTGAAAAAGCGTTACAAAAACTGAAATTTGCTTATGAAATGACAACAAAAGCTTGGAAGGGTTTTGGAAACATTTTCTGGTTTTTAAACCTAACTTTCTCGATTGCTTGCACTCCCATTTCATATTTGGATCATAGATTTATTATGTATATGAGTTTTCTCTTGATTTGAACAAGAAAACTTGGCGTTTTGGATCAAGAACTAGAAGTTTAAATCTTGAAAGTTATTAGCCCTTTTAAATGTGTTTTTAGTGGTGAACTCTCATGGTTCACTCAAGCACCAAATTTGATCTCAAGATTTGGAAGTGATAACTTTGCATTTAAAAGTGAAATTTTGCTCAACATAGCCTACTAATCAATTGCCCTCGAATGTGCTTTTAAAAGGAGCAACAATGTTGGAATTAAAAAGGGGTGAAAAGTGGAGCGTCATGCCAAGAGTTTTGTGAGAAAATCTCACTTGCTTGATGTTCAAAACTTGAAGGATTTGTTGGTGTCTTTGCTAAGAAATAAATGGTGGTTTTGGTGAAGTTTGACTTCATAAGTTTTAGTAAACTTGAATGCTCATTTATATATCAAAACTTGGGCAAAAGATTAGGAGTTAAGGAAGTGAAAGTGGTTTTCCCTCCCACATGTGTTTTGTTAAACTCTTGAGCAGTTTGGCTAACTTTTGAATCGAAAACTCTTGCCACGTTTTGGACTTACAAATGGAGCACTTTTGAATCTTCCCTTGAGTGCGATCTTAGTGGTTAAGTGAAGAGAGTTTCTCTCTTAATTTGACAAGAAATTGAGCATGCTTGAGTGAAGGGTTAAGGGGAAATTGTTTGGCCTTGGTTGAACAATTATAGGTAATCGTTGATTGTGCCTGTCACAGGTATTCAAGAGGAATTCGAAAGAAACCTCAAGGAGAACTCGTGAAAGTTTTCTCTTGTCTTGCTAACTTGACAATTGGTGAGTGTCAAGTGCATGTTTCTTGATATCTTGATTTGAATGACACTACGTGTTATGTGTTTGAATATTGAACTTGATAAGGTGAGGATGTACTTTATCACACTCGTCCTCCCCTTCTTGAATGATCTTGTATTTGCTTGAACTTGATTGACTTGTACTTGTGCTTGTGCTTGACTTATAAGTGTTGAGTGGTAGCATATACCACATTCAATCCGAGTGGGAAGTGCCTCTCATTCCCATCTCAGTACTTTTATCTTGATTAAGTCGATTAGAGAGTCATCTCATCGACCCTAGTGCTGAGCGGCAGCATGTGTGACAGCCCCACCTTCCCCTAAGGCGAACCAAAGGGTTCGGCGGACCGCCTGCCCAGCTCTCGCCAGGACTCGTTCACTCACATCAAAGAAAGTAAAATAAAGCCTCGAGAATAAGCGGAAACGAAACCCAGACTTGAAACATATACTTACATTTATCCCAAATTCAACCAATTACATAGTCCCAAATATATACACAAGCTTTAAATTCTTAGTACATTCCAACCCTAATCAAGCACTAGAACGAGATCAAAAGCCAAAACAATACAAAAGGCTAAACTATACTATACAGGTCTCTCGCCCTTGTTCGCAACCCCTGTTAAGGAAAACAAAAGACGTGGAATGAGCTAAAAGCCCAGCGAGGTTCTATATACTCAACTAAGCAATTAAACAAGGACATTAGCATGTAACAACAAGTAATCCAGATAACATTTACAATATAAAGCGAGAGTAACACATTCATTAAAAGGATACGGAGTCATTCGTTCATTCGTTCGTTCATCGACCATCCATTCCTTCAATCATTTAGAAAAATTTCATTTGTCATTGAAAATCCCTCCGTCATTCTTGCCATTCATTCGTTCATTTCGTTCTTCCCCTTCTGGCCAGCGCACTGGTCAGTCCTTCCCAAACCACGTGGTAATACTCGAGTATACCAAACATTCATTCACCCAGGGTCACTAATCGCCCGACCGAGTCCGCTTCTGGCTCGAGTCGACCAATAACCAAGGGCAAGGGCCCAGTTCAGCCCGAAGGCTTACATTCATGCACAAGTAACATTCAATCATTCAATCATTGAAAATTTCACGTTCATTTAGGTCGAGTGCGATAAAGTACACACTCGCCTAGAAAAGTCGTTTTGAGTATTCATTGAAACATTTAAGAGTTCAAATAACTATAACAAGCCACGTAGTCAATGGAAATATAGCGTACCTCAATCACATAACAAGGCAACAATCCAAATAGTCACAACAATTCACATAGTCATTAAAAACAAATCGTATATAGAACACTCACCTAATTAAGCAAAATTACGTCCAAAGTATCCCTCCGGATCTCAACCCTAGTCTCCAAGAAACCCTAAGAGTAATCAAGAGAATACATTATGGTTCTATCATCAAAATATGTGGGTGAGTCAAAGAAATCCGAATAAAACTAATACAAAGTAAAAGTATGATTTTAGAAGTGGAAAGAGTACATTTTGATCAAAGGAAATGAGTAACTAAAGGTTTTCCAAACCAAACATGAAAACTAAGCTCAAAAGGTTTTAGAAAATTAAATCGGAAAAATTTGGAAACAGTTGCCACTTCAGAATATGGCCAGAACTTGGTCGGATACACGGCCGGATAGTGAACAGTAGTTTTTCCTCATTTTTCGTAAAACGTGTTTTTGGCTCAAAACTAACGCATTTACAAAGAATTAATGTATAACAAGTATCTTGGTTAAAAATCATATGAGAAAGGTAATTAAATACCTTGAATTCACACTTTAAAACCTTGCGCGTTAAAATTAGGTTTTGTGGCCGAGAAACCCTAGGCCACTCCTTTTGTTTCGGAACGAAAATGAACACGTATTTGAAGTTCAAAACTCGACAATTGGAACCAAACATTATGGTACAAATGGAAATGTACAAATGCAAGTAAACTAGCTCACATAACACTACTCAAGTGGAACTAAGTTACTCTAAGCCAAGTAAGCCAAGTAAGTCTAATGCATCACAAAACTACATTCCAATCTCATTTCCATTCACTCAAGTTCAAGAAAATAAACGGACAGCATTTCCCCTTGTTTTTCCTTACTTTTCCATCCTACAACCAACCACAAATCATACCATTCAATCATAATTGCAAATACCAACCATAAGCTATCAAACACCCTTAAAATGCAACCAATTGAAGCTTTACAGCCATCCAAAACCAGGCCCAAATATTCCAACATAACTCAGCACACAAAACTCCGATTCAGTTGATTCCAAAGCCATATGAAAGCTAAGATACAAGGCTACAACTCTTAAGAAGGCATAAAAAGCTAATTCAGTAATCTTCCCAGCCAAAAGAGCCAATTACAGAGGCTGATTACCATTCTCGGACAGAAACAGGGCAGCGGGGGTAAAATAGTCATTTCACAGGATACAGTGCTCCGATTGAGCTGAAATTTTACAGGCATAACCTACACTCAATTCTCTACAACTTTCATGTTTTGAGCTAAGTCCAATTCGGCCTCCATCATGGCCGAACAACACTGGTCAGATTAGGGCAGAAAATTCCCAATAAATCAGAAATTTAACCAACTCTCCATTAATCCACAAAATCATCCATTAATCATGTTAGCAAGCCACCATAGGCCACTAATTTGCAACTATTGGAAACAAAAAGGATGTTCTTAGCAATCTTACCTTGAAACCTCAAAGAAAGTTGGTAGCTTAGACTTCCTCCTCCCAAAACAACTCCACCAAGGCCTTCAATTTCCCTTAGCTAGCACTTGTATGGTGTAGTTTTCAATTTGGTTGGTTAAAGCTCAAGATTTGAGCAAGGATTGAAGTTGGAAATTGAAGAGCTCTCTCTTGTTTTCTCTCCAAGGGGGCTGGCCAAGAACAAGAGAAATGAGAAGCTTTTTGGGTCAAATTTTGGTTTTAAGAAAGTAAATGTCTTGGGTCAAAAGTCCAACATCCAATGAGAACATGACATGTGGCCTCTTGAAGTTTCTAAGCTTATCTCCTCTCCTCCAATAATTCAAGTAGCTAACTAACCTCTAATTATCTTCTAACACCATGTAGAATAATATCACTTAGTATTTCATCACCTAATCGGCAAAATTATATCGCACTAGCGGGCCCCACATCAAACAAATGCACTTCAAGTTATGTACACTAACTTATACTAGGAAAATGATTTAAAAATTGTACTTACTTGTAAGATGTACAAAACATTTAATATTTTCAAAGGACAGTATAAAATATGGCCAAGGAAATAAAATAATACGTGAAAATGTGAAAATTTTCGGGTTCTCACAGCATGTACCACACTTAATTCGAGTGGGAGGTGCCTCTCATTCCCGTCTCAGTACCTTCATCTTGATTAAGTCGATTGGAGAATTATCTCATCGACCATACTTGTTCTTGCATGGGTATACTTGAGTATTACCAAAACCCTTGTGGACGTTCGGGCTTGGTAGAGGGTGAAACAATGGATGGGGATTCGTGTCAAGTGAATTCTATGGACTTGTTACTTGCGTGGTTGGCGGGGTGTCAACAAAAGAAAATGATATCCAAAATCGTGGAATGGCAAGCTTGCGAATTAGCTCTTAAGAGCTCCTGTATCCTTTTAATGAAAGTGTTTAAGTCCTTTTGTGGTTTTACGTGAAAATATTGTTGTTATTCTGTACATATGCTACTCGAGTTGAATTATGGTACTTGCTTTACTTGCTTGCTTGCTTTCTTGGCCTCACTGAGCGTCCGCTCATCCCTTTTAGTTTGTTTTTCCTTAACAGGAATTTGAAGTGAAGAATTGGAGGTGCTAGACTAGCCAGCTTTTGTGTAGAGCTAGTGTAATTCTCTGAGTGACTTTTGGATATTTGGAAGTGTAAATTTCATTTGTATTTGAAATATTGTGGTTGTAATAGTTTACGCTATTGCCTATGGATTGTGGCTGTTGTTATTCAAATACTTTCTTGGTTTAAAAAAATTGTTGGGCTTGAAAATCTTGATTCAGTTCGAGTGAGTTCGCAAGTCCTGGCGAGAGTTGGACAGGTGGTCCGCCAAACCTTTGGGTTCGCCCTAGAGGGTGGCGGGGCCGTCACATGAACAATTTCTAAAAGTTACGCCTTTGGCTAGAGTTTTGCTATTTATTGATTTAATTTTAATTTAATTCCATTTAATTATTTTAGTGTGAATTAATTGCTTATTTTAATTTCCCCATTAAAACTTGCTCTAAAAGAAACAAATTTCTCCCAATTCTTGTGGAGACGATTCTACTCACTACTATACGCCAATTTATATTTTCTCGAGTAGATATTTTATTATTGAATAGATTTGACACCTATCAATTTTTGCTGCCGTTGCCAAGGATTGGTGCTAGTTTATTTGTTTCCTTTTGAGTTTATTTTGTTTTATTTCTGGTATTTTTGCTAGTGTATGCCTCGTTCTTCTTGTACAGGTGAATTAATTTTTGATCTTGAGGTTAAGAAGATATTGCGTAGATTAAGGAAGGAGAGACAGAAAATGTAAAGAGGGGCAAACATTTACTGCATCCCCAAGGCTTAATTTGGCAATTGACTTGGTGGATTCTTCAAGTGATTACTTGAGTAATCCTGAGCAAGAAAAGAATATTATGGCTAATAACAGGATCTTGAGAGAGTTGGCTACCCCTGATTTAAATCAACAGCCACTTTGTATCAATTTTCCTGATTTAGCTGAATATGTTACTCTTGAATTAAAATTAGGTTTAGTCAATCTCTTACCTAACTTTTATGGTCTGCTAGGTAAGGATCCTAACAAGCACTTTCAAGAGTTGCACATTGTCTGTTCGAGTATGAAACCTCTTGCTGTTATAGAAGAGAGATAAAGATGTGAGCATTCCCATACTCATTAAAGGGGGCTGCTAAAGATTAGTTGTATTATTTGCCTGAAGAAAATATTACAACTTGGAATGAAATGAAGAAAAAGTTCTTAGAGAAGTACTTTCCCGTATCCCGAGTTGCCAGTTTATGAAAAGAGATATGTGGTATTAAACGGTAGCATAGGGAATCTCTCTATGAATATTAGGAGAGATTCAAAAAGTTATGTATAAATTGCCCTCAGCACCAAATAAGTGAGCAGCTTTTAATCCAATATTTCTTCAAGGGTCTTCTTTTTGTAGAAAGGAGCATCATAGATGTTGCAAAATGGACGTGCACTTTTTAATAAGAATCCTCGAGAAGTATGGGAACTGATTGAAGGGATGGTAGACAACTCCTAGCAATTTGGCACGTGGAATGATCTACCTACTCGACGAGTGAATGAGGTAAGTGTTACATTAACTCAGCAACAATTATCTAAACTAACCTCTATCGTTCGATAGATGGTAGTAGGACATATGCAACAGGTCAAGGCATGTGGAATTTGCAAGGATACAAGTCACCCCACAGATAGGTGTCCAATGTTGCATGATGATAGTGCAGAACGGGTGAACATGGCTGGTAACATGCTCGTGCCTCCCCGTACTCCAACACCTATAATTTGGGTTGGAGGGATCATCCAAACCTCAACTATGGAGGGAATAGGTAGCAGAATTTCTTTCCCAATAGATAACCAGGGTTCGAACCACAATATCCACCAAGGTCTCAAACTTCCTCTTCTAACTCATGTACATCTTTTGAAGATATAGTTAAAACATTGGCTACTAACACTCTACAATTTCAATAGGAGACTAAGTTGAGCATACAGAATTTAGAGAATCAGATGGGTCAACCGGCGACTGTGGTCAAGCACTTGGAAGCCAAGATAGAGGAAAGATTGACATCTCAACCTGAGGTGAATTTAAAGAATGTAAGTATTATGACCCTCAGGAATGGCAAGAAAATTGAAGGACCGAAACTGGCGGTTCCAAAGGATAAGAGTGAGCATCACATAGAAAAAGAACTTGAAGAAGAAGGAATGAGCAATGCAGCACTGAGGTAATTTCTGACTTTGTAATTAAAGTTAAAACTAATTCACCTCCTTTTCTTAACAGGTTAGAGAAGTGAAAAAAGCAAGATAAAGAGAAGGAAATTCTAGAGGTGTTCTATAAGGTGGAGATAAACATTCTTTTACTAAATGCAATCAAGCAAGTAATAAGTATGTGAAAGTTTTGAAGAACTTGTGCATCAAAAAAGGAAATTGAGAGGGGATGAGCAAATTTTGGTAGATGAGAATGTGTTAGTACTTTTACAAAGGAAACTACCACCCAAATACGGCAATGTAGGTACGTTTACCATCTTTTGTAAAATTAGAAATTCTAGAATTGGAAATGCCATGCTACATTTAGGGGTTTCTATTAATGTGATTCCCAAAACTATTTATGATTTCCTAAATTTAGGACCCTTGAAAGAAATAGAGATAATAATTCAATTGGCCGATCATAGTTTTGCTTATTCGGACGGGGTAATTGTGGATGTTTAGTTTAAGTAGATGGATTAATTTTTCGTATTGATTTTTATGTGCTTTACATGGATGATGCAACTCTCCAAATCTATTATCTATTTTGTTAGGCAGACTATTCCTGAGTACTACTGGTACTAAAATTGATGTTAATAAGGGTACTCTTATGATAGAATTTGATGGAAAATTATCTATTTTAATATTTTTGATAAATAAAACATCCCGATAACTATTTTTCTATGTTCGCAATTAATGTTATTAATCCTGTTGTGCAAGAAATTTCTAAGTTTAATAGCAGGGACAAGCTAAAAGTTGCTATGAACAAACATCATGGGTTGGAAACAACTTACCATGATGTGAAAATAGGCAAAAAGTTAAAGAAAAAGGTTACACGAAATGGTGACTTGGATCCAAAAGAAATTTCACTAATTGCAAGAAAGTTCAAATTACATCCAGATTGAGAAAAAGCACTTATTGGGAGGCAGTCCAATTCATTTTTAATTCATCTTTATTACTTTTATTTTAGATTTCTTGTGTTTTGTGCTTTTGATTTTGATTTTGTTGTTTTAGTCAATAGAAGACTACTACCAGACAAGGCGTGCCCGCACCTAGCTGACTGATGAGTTTTTATGACATGCTCAAAAATTGGTTGACAAGGCATGCCCATACCTCTAGGGAGCTCTGAAATTGGTGAGTTAAAAATTTTTAACCAGAAGACTCCTTATGTTTTAGCGTGATCGCATCTAAAATGATTGAAGAATTAGGTAGCTACTTTCATTCTATTGATTGTACCCAACCTCTTGCTCCTAATCCTTAGCAATGTGATGTCCTGCTCCTTATTTAGGGAAGTTTTGTTGTCCCCTTTATATTAGTTTGTTCTTTACTTTTGACATTGGGGACAATGTGTGACGCCCCCACCGCCCCCTAAGGCGAACCAGAGGGTTTAGCGGGGCACCTGTCTGACTCTCGTTAGGACTAACGTACTCACTCAAACCCAATCAAGATTTTCAAACCAAACAATTTCTTAAAACTAAGAAAGTACTTGAATAATAACATCCACAATCCTTAGGCAATACCGTTAACTATTACAGCCATAATATTTCAAATACAAATGGAATCTACACTTCCAAATGTCCAAAAGTCGCTCAGGGTATTACACTAGTTCTAAACAAAAGCTGGCTAGAACTAGCGCCTCCAATTCTTCACTTCAAATTCCTGTTAAGGAATAACAAACTTAAAGGGATGAGCGGACGCTCAGTGAGGCCAAGAAAGCAAGCACCATAAATCAACTCAAGTAGCACATGTACAGAATAACAACAATAGTTTCATGTAAAGTCACAAAAGGACTAAAACACGTTCATTAAGAGGGCACAGGAGCTATCAGTAGCTAATCCACAAGCTTGCCAATTCACGATCTTGGATATCATTTTCTTTTGTTGACACTCCACCAACCACGCAAGTAACAAATCCGTAGAATTCACTTGACACGAATCCCCATCCGCCGTTTCACCCTTTATCGGGCCCGAACATCCACAAGGGTTTTGGTAATACTCAAGTATACCCACGCAAGAACAAGTATGGTCGATGAGATAACTCTCCGATCGATTTAATCAAGATAAAGGTACTGAGGCGGGATGAGAGGCACCTCCCACTTGAATTGAGTGTGGTACATGCTGCCGCTCAGCACTAGGGTCGAAGAGATAACTCTCCAATCGACTTAATCAAAATGGTATTGAGACGGGATGAAAGGCACCTCCCACTCGGCTCAACACTTACAAGTCAAGCACAAGCACAAATACAAGTCAATTAAGTTCAAGTAAGTACAAGATCATTCAAGAAAGTGAGGATGAGTGTGATAAAGTACACCCTCACCTCATCAAGTTCAATATTCAAACACATAATACGTGGTATCATTCAAATCAAGATATCAAGAAATATGCACTTGACACTCACCAATAGTTAAGTTACCAAGACAAGAGAAAGCTTTCACGAGTTCTCCTCAGGGTTCTTTTCGAATTCCTCTTGAATACCTGAGACAGGCACAATCAACGATTACCTATAATCGTTCAACCAAGGCCAAACAATTTCCCCTTAACCCTTCACTCAAGCATGCTCAATTTCTTGTCAAATTTAGAGAGAAACTCTCTTCACTTAACCACTAAGATTGTGAGGACCCACAATTCTCCCTATTTTATTTTATTTTACTGACTTAATTAATTATTTACTCACTCATTTTCTCCAAATATTTTATTCCGACCTTTTTAGACCCAATTACATGGAACTATGGCTTGCACGTATTTTTAAAATGACTTGTTACGAAAATTAATTTTAGAAGGTTAGATAAGTGAGAATCGTGAATGCGCGTTTGGAAATAATGATCAATTTGAGAATACAATAAGTTTGGAAAATTGGAGACTTGTACATTAGTCTTAAAATAAGTATTTTTATGATTAAATACTCAAGTGATAGTTAGTTATACTATCGTTATAAGAATTTCTTAGAGATTTCGCTTTATCGCGCACAAGTCGGAAATACGCGTTTTCGCCCGCGCGACTAATTGGAGGATTTTAGAAATTACCTCTAGACTATTAAGAGTAAATAATATTAGTATGAATATAAGTGCATTAGAGGTTTAGTGTACAAGTGAATCGAACTCGAGAGAAATCGAGTACGAAACGCGCGCGTACGTACACCATTCTTAGTTGACTTTTGGAGCATTCCTAGCCAATCATTTTAGCTTCTCATGGAAGCATCACACCAGATCAAAACCCTTCTTTTCTCACCTCAAGTGCACGGCTGAAACTTTCATTTCCTCACCTCAAGACAGCCGGCCAAGAAGGAGGAAGAAACACTCCAAAATTCTTCAATTTTCTTCACCAAAATCTTCACCAAATCACACCAAAATTTACCTCCACTTAGCTAACTACTTGGTGAACAACTTAAGCTAGAAGAGAGGCTTCATTCTCACGGTTTCTTGGAGATCAAAGGGGCCGAAAATTTCTGGTCTTACCATCTAAGGAGGTATATGATCATCCACTCTTCAAATCTTAGTTTATACAAGTTATATTGCACTTGGAAGCTTATAGATGCATGTGGGTAGCTTGGATTATGGTGAAATTTGTTGTGTGGGCTCTATGAATTCCCACTTTGAGTTGTTGGACTGATTTGATGAGTTTTATTGTTGTTAATGCTGGATTAGAGGTTAAACTAGTGGATATAAGTAGCATTATTGAAGGAAAGCTCAACGGTAGTGAAAGATGAAAATTTTCCGGTTCTGCCCTTGTATTGTCCGTGGCCTTTAGGGCAAATTTTTGTGGATCTAATGGCTTAGTTATGATTTTTATATGTTGTATGAGATGTGTAGAAAGTTTCGTTGAAAAATTCCATGAATTGGTTGGCCAAATGTTGAATTTTCGTATGACAGCAAATCTGGAAAATTTTCACGTCAATACCCTGGCAGTGTTCTTGTTTCTGCCATATCTTTTTGCTCCGATGTTGAAATTGAGTTCCTTTTGCGGCACTGGAAACTAGACATTCCCAGATTTCCAACGGTATAAAATTCAGGTTCTAATTCGATCCAAGTGATCTGTACCAAGCTTGTAAAGTCGACTGCTCTGTTCCACGTTTTCACAGGGAACTCTGTTCTGTGCAGCGACTTAGTGTCCAAAAACGACCTAGTTGTGGACTGATTTTGAAAATGATTTCTTCTAAGAAATTGTAGCTTTATGAATCTAGTTTCCAACACCACTGACCACGCTCACTGCCGAGTTGAATTGAGTGATTTGTGACCAAAGTTTGAAACTGACTCAGAGGTAGAAAACCCTCTTTTGGCTAGTTAAAGCTTTAGCTTCGATTTGGGACTTGTTAATTCGAATTTCTTGGTGGTAATCACCTACCAAATTACACCTTGGATGTTCCTTAGACCTTGTCTTCATAAATGGAGGATGTTTGAGAATTTTTATTGGCCAAATGTTTGGAAAAGGGAAAAACACCAATGCAAGGCAGATTGCCTTAGAAATTTTGCAAACTTTCTTGACTTGGTTCAATAGCTTCCCAAATGAATTTTCCCATGAAATTTAGTAGAGGGATAGCGATCATATGGTAGTATAATACTGTCAAATTTGGTGTCATTCTGAGTTCATTTCGATGCTCAAACAAGGTCCCAAATTTCATGACTTCAACCTGGAAAATTGTCTAAGTGTCTCAATTTTTCAGCAACTTTGAGCTACTATATCTTGGTGATCAAAACTTCAATTCTTGTTCCGTTTGTTGGATTTTAAACCTTTCTTGCAACTCTAATTGAGTTCCAAAAATTCAAAGGCTAGATCGAATTCTGTGATGTTTGCCGATTTTTCAAAGTTAGCCGAAAACCAACCCCGCAACTGTCTTAATGGTCCAAAACAGCCACTTTGAGCCAAATTTTGAATATCTTCCATTAGGAATCATAGAAAAGTGTCTTCTAGGAACTTTTAGTACTTTGGAAGAAGTTTCCAACGGTACCAAGTTTTCCAATTTTGGACTTACAGAGAGTGAGATACGATTTTTCAAAGAATTCACCCCAAATCTGAAATTTCTAAACTTAAAGGAAATTGAGTTTTTAGAACTCTCCATTTTCCTTCGATATTGCTTGACCGTTTTACACTTGATTTCAAAGATGAAAATCAATTTTCCTTGTATTATTAAATTACACTTTTGAGTCTCGATTTACGAGTAAATTAGGTTCTCTTTCATGATAATTTTCTTAGATTGTACAAGTGTGCAATCTTCCTTGATAACTAGGGGTTTAAGATGATAGTGTGTGATCACAAATTATTATTTGCTCAGGCGCTCAAGGGGACCTTCAAGAGGAACTCGAAGCGGACGCCTAAACACCTGTTTGAGCACTTACTTACTTGTTTTGATCTGGTGAGTGTTCCATATAGGAATACGTGATTGGAATAGTTTATGATATATTCAATCCATGGTCATTATGTGTTATGTGTTTCCGCACTCGTTCTCATTTAAGTAAAATGTACTTGAATTATTCGACATGAAATACTTGAAATGCATATTTACATGAAACGTTTCAATGATTAACTATGCTATGGCTGCATAAGTCGATTGGAGTGAATCTCCTCGACTCTTAAGTGGTAAAAATAGATGGCCAATAGGCGGCCTATTAATATGATAAATGTCTACCGATTAACCATGAATTACCACCGTTCACCGACTACCATTACCATTTACCGTTAACCGTTAACCGTTACCATTTACCGATTTACTTGCCTATTTGATTACTTGATTATCTGTCTACTTGGCTACATGACTATTTGATTACTTGATTATGGTGAATTATATGTTCATATGAAATTACCGCATATTGCTTATGTGTTTAAGTGTAAATGTTGCATATAATTGCCCTTATGAAATTACCACCGTTTTAAGGCGAGTGTGTACTTTATCTCACTCGACCTACTAAAATGACAAATTATTACCGTTTATCAATTTGCTTGATTATTTGTGCATGTTGTAAGCTCTAAGCTGAACTGGGCCCTGCCCTTGGTTACTAACCTATTCGAGCCAGGACTGGGCTCGGTCGGGTAGGTTGGAACCCTGGGACACCGTTTCGGTATACTCGAGTACTACCACTGGAGGGATAAGGTGATGGCCAGACAACCGAGGGGTTTCACTGGAGTCCATAAGGTGAAGTTGACCGAAATGGTTCTAACTGGAACACCGTATCCTTCAATGTGTGTTTATTTTTGTATATTGATAATTGTATCATGCTAATGTGCCAAGATGCAATCTTGAACCATGCTTGTATTATACTCAAATGACTCGTACAATGATAACTATTCCCATGTTAATGTGCCAATATGCAACCTGGAACTATACATGTGGTATGTTCAATTACCTGATTATTAGAACTGTTAGAGTGTCTTGGAACCTCACTGGGCTGTGTAGCTCATTCCACGTTTTTGTTTTCCTTAAACAGGGTTCGAGACCAAGAGTGTTCGTGAATAGTACTAGAATGTTCTCTTTTGAAGATTTTAAGTTGTATTATAACGGATGGTTTGTAGTACATACTCTTTTGGATTGTAATTAAGTTTGAAAGCTAAGTAATTGTAAGCGTAAAATATTTTGGAGTACGTTAATTATATATCGAAGTTATTTGAAATATTTCGAGTTTTGAATTGTGGATTGTAGTGAGTCCTGGCGAGAGCTGGGAAGGCGTCCTGCGGATACCCTTTGGTTCGCCTTAGGGAGAAGTGGGGGCGTCACAAAGAATAACACTCAAAGGAAGATTCAAAAGTACTCCATTTGGTAAGTCAAAATGTGGCAAGAGTTTTCGATTCAAAAGTTAGCCAAACCGCTCAAAGAGTTTAAACAAAACACACCACGGGAGGAAAAACCATTTTCACTTCCTTAACTCCTAATCTTTTACCCAAGTTTTGATATATAAATGAGTGTTCAAGTTTACTAAAACTTATGAAGTCAAAACTTCAACAAAATCACCATTTATTTCTTATCAAAGACACCAACAAATCCTCCAAGTTTTGAACATCAAGCAAGTGAAATTTTCCCACAAAACTCTTGGCATGACGCTCCACTTTTCACCCACTTTTTAATTCAAGCTTGTTGCTCCCTTTTAAAAGCACATTCGAGGGCAATTGATTAGCAAGCTATGCTGAGTAAAATTTCACTTTAAAGCTAGAAAAACGAGACAAATTCCAATCCAAGATTCGGCCAAACCTTCCAAATTTTCCCAGCAAACAAGGTTACAAGAAAAACTCCTCATTTCACTTTTAAAATGTAAAGTTATCACTTCCAAATCTTGAGATCAAATTTGGTGCTTGAGTGAACCATGAGAGTTCACCACCAAAAACACATTTAGAAGGGCTAATAACATTCAAGATTTAAACATCTAGTTCTTGATAAAAACGTCAAGTTTTCTTGTTCAAGTCAAGAGAAAACTCATATACATAATAAATCCATGATCCAAGTATGAATGGAGTGGAAGTAATCAGAAAGTTAGGTTTAAAAACCAGAAAATGTTTCCAAGACCCTTCCGAGCTTTTTTTGTCATTTCATAAGAAAAATTCCAGTTTTTGTAACGCTCTTGGAAAAGTCATAACTTGAGTCTCGTAAGTCCAAAAATCATAAATCTTCTACCATTAAAAATAGACTCAAAATTCTACAACTCTCTAGAAGACACCTTCATAAAATTCAGCCCATAAATTAGTCAAATCTCAGCCTCAATTCACTGGTCAACTAAGTGCAAAAATAAGGACAGTCTTGGATTTTTAGCCCACTTTGAAATTTTGCTGGTATTCTATAGAAATGCACCAAACCATGAATTTTATACGGTTAAATGATCTATGAGTCTAGTTTCAAATACAATAAACAAGATTCAATTCGGATTTTTCTACACCCAGATATAACAGATTTTCCAACACTGCTCAGAATCTCCTGCAGGAAACATTTTCAACAAGCATCACTTGTTTGAAAAATCATAACTGAGTTACAAATGTCAAAAAATCATAAAACTTGTCCCATTCAAAACTAGACTCAAAGCACTGAAAATCCTTAGAAGACTCTTCAAAGAGATTCAGTTCATAAATTGGGTCCAATTGAGCCACAAATACTACAACATTCCAGTTTTACTTGTGTAGGGCACAATTTCAGTCAACTTTGCTGGTTTTTCTGGTGTGTGTATAAAATGAACCACAACCCAAATTTTATATTGTTAGAAATATCTCTGAGTCCTAGTTTCAAACGCAATTGACGGCACTTAATTTTGATTTATCTACACTAAGTTATGATCATTTTACTAAACCTGTCCAAGGGTGACTGTCATCCGAAATTTCAACCTTTCACTTGTTTAAAAACACCAAACGCAGCACCTTTCTTACTTACTTTCATCCATAATCACACAATACATGTTTATAACATAAAGTGAGGTATTAATCAAGTATTTCATAGCAAACTCAACAAAAGCTGCAACTAAGAGCTAAAAATTCACAGCTCAACTCTCTCACCTTCCTCCTGAAAATTTAAGCAGCCAAAAACCTTGCATACATGCCATATTTCTGCCAAGCTTTATCTATCAAAGGAATAACTCATTCCCTACAAACTTGCAGCAAAACAAGAGCGAAAATCTGGAAAAGAAAGGTCATCTCTAGCTTGGTCCAAGTTGGGAAATTTCCAGCTATAAAACAAGTTTCTACTACCAGTTTCTTCTTCAATCCATCCTCAACCAAACATACATCAAAAGCCCTCTAAAGTATATGAAAAGAAATGAAGTTTCCAAGTCATGTTACCTTTAAAACAAGTTGGAAGTTAAGGTCAAGCAAGCTGGAAATGGAAGCAAGACTCAAGCTGTCTTTTAACTTTCTCTTTCTAGTTCCTCTCAGCTGGTGTGGAGGCAAGACAAGAGAAATTTCTTGGCTTTCTCTTGAATTTTCCCTCAGCTAGAAGTAGAGGCAAGACAAGGGAAGACTTTGGCTCATTTCTTCTCTCTCTCTCTCTCAGTTGAGCTATAGGAAAGGTCAAGAAGGCTCCTTAAACTCTTTCCTCTCCCTCACGGTTGGAACAAGGAGTAGGGAAAATGGATTTGACTTGGTCTTCCAAGAAGAAGAAAGGCTAATTCATTTGGACTCTTGGTCAAAGCTTTGGTTGCCCATGTGACAAATGGCACAAATACAAATGATACATATCTAATTTTCCAAAATATCTTTGGCCACATCACATCTTTAAGTACAAAATATCTCTTATTGTCACAAAATATCCCATTTGCACACAAATCCCTCTTTGTCACTCAATTTATGCCGCACGCCCTACTAGTTGGACTAAGTAGTATATCATCCCATAAAAAACAACATGCAATAAATTTTTTAAAAAAAACAATGAAGTACAATAATCCTTCTCATTCACCAAATAAAAGTATGAAATTCAAAAACAAACTAAAGAAAACAATATGTGAATTTTGGATCCTCACACAATGTAAGGTTTAGGTGTGAGGGAGGGATTATGTTAGATAGGTTTTTACTTTGCTTTGTTTTCTTTCTTTATTGTTTGTTTTTTCTTTATGGCTATGATGAATGCAATCAAGATGCAATAATGAGTGGTGTAATGATGCTAGTTAGGTATCTCTATTTCTTGACAATGGATTTAAATGATAGATGTGTTGGATTTGACAAATTTTTAAACCACTTTGTGAGATTTTTGAGTCTATTAACGAGCATTTCATTCAAATTTGCTCTATTTTCTTTTGTTGAGTGGTTATTGCACATGGTTTTGTCATTCTAGATCTTGCTTTGTTATGCATGTCAAAATCACATTTTTGTTGAATTTGATGCATGAAAATGACAAGGGCACCTAGGATTAACCCTTTTTGACTTTCTTTCAAAAAAACCTACCCTTAATTTATTGACCATTAGTGAGCTACGCTAGACCCTTTAACCCTTTTTTGTTTAATAGCCATTATTTTTACCCGGAGACCTTTTGTTTAAACTTTCTTGTCGAACCTTGTGTCGAAAAGTTGTCTTAATTTTACTATATGAAGATTTGATACATTGATGCAAGGCAATGAATAGAAGCTAGCAAGTGTTGGCAGATGAATTTTTACTTTGAAGGTGTTTATGTTTGTATTCAAAAAAAAGAAGAAAAGAAGAAAAAAGGAGAAAAAGAAGAAAAAATGAAAAAAGAGGAAAAAAAAAGATGACGAGAAGTTGATAAAATTTGAAAAAAAGAAATTATGTTGTGAAGTGTTTCTCGACATAATTGACATGCTGTGATCACTAATGAAAGTCCAAGAATATGCCTACACTTGTTAGGTTGGTGGAAATTGTCGAAATGCCTTCGAAAGCAAAATTGTGTGAAAATGGTTGTTGGAATATTCATGCATTGACTTTTTTGACATACTCTTCGATGTGTTTACACCTCAATTTACCTTTTTATCCTACCCCTTGCCCAAAGTCCCATTACAACCTTATTCAAGTTTCTTGGATTCATGTATTGAATTCTCAAGTAGGTGGTGGAGATGTGATATATGAGCAAGTTTATAGTAATGTTATTTTAGAGTGCTAATTTGAGAGTTGAATTATATCCTATACACTTTTGAGAGTGATGAGTGCATTTGTCTAAATTTGTGTGAGGATAGTCAAGTCCGGCGCATTTAGATTTTGATAAGTTGTTGAGAGAATTAGATGCTTGTGCTGGTATGTTATGTTGCGACATATTTGTCATATTGATTGTACTTTGGAGCTATGATATGCTTGCAGATAAGGATAGCTAAGGCATAGGGGAAATCAATAGCATATCACTTATTTTTTGGAGTAAGTTTTGCCCAAACGATTCGAAACTACTTAATTAATTAAGCTATTTTGTTTTAATTATAAAACACATCTGAACATATTAAGATCTGAACCCGTTAAATTTAAATATTGAATTGGGTTATCAAATAGAGTCTAAGTTATATAAAGTGTGAATTTTACTTCTTTTAAATAAAGGGAAGGGCTATATCCATAACCTTACATACTTATTAGACACTTATGCCCTTAACTTTTGTACATTAAATAAACACTTTTTATTATTTAATTATTTTTCTACATAATTTTTTTTCCAGAAACGATAATTGATTATATTAGCTTGTGTAAGAATTATACACTTAATGAGCAAAGGCTCAAGTTACACTATACAAGTGTCTGCGACACTGGGGATTTAACCATTCCTCATCAAAAGATATACTTAGAGCATAAAGATTGAGATTAGTTATGCTATTCCCAACTTCCTCCCTAGCTAATACAAATGAGCATTCCACAAACATTGATCTTAGATCGTGCATGTCCTCTATATGAGAATAAAGCCGAATATCAGTAGCCTTTTTGGCTTCTATCAGTTTCAAAAGCTGTCGTTGTGTGATTGCTACTTGAATTCTCCTCCAGTGTTGCTCCCTTGCCTTTATCATTGCTAGCTTGATGGCAGCTGCATTATCCATTAGATTGTTCCCTGTGCTGTATTCCTTTACTGCCCACTTACCTAGCAGTTGACCATTTTTCTTCATTGCAATGATGCCTATTCCCATCTATCTTTCTATTCCTTGAGTTGCAATAGCTAGACAAATGGTTATAGGAAGTTCACTATTTCTGCTTCCTGCCTGCTCTCCACTACAGCTTCTGTTGTTTCTAGGATGCTCATCTTGTCCTTTGTGTCATTGATTCTCTGTATTTCCAACCACTCTTCTTGAGCTTTGTGTATGATCTTAAATGCTGATCTTCTGTTTTTCTGAAACACACTCTCGTTCCTAGCCTTCCAAATCTGCCACAAAATGTTTACAGTGAGTGCAATGTGGTCTAATCCTTCAGGTCGTTTCCTGGCCTCTGCTAAAGCATACCACCATCTTTTAAAGTTCCCTCTTTGGTCCTCAATTCCATCCCATTTCAATGGTGCTATATGCCATGCTTCTTCTGCATTCCTGCAATAAAAGAGTAGGTGTTCCACAGTTTCCACCTCTTCACCACAGTTCTCGCATATTGGTGATCCTTTCTTGGTTCTGCTAAAAATCACTTCATTAACAGGTAGTGCCTTATTTAGGCACTTCCAGATGAAAATCTTCAGCTTGTGTTTCACTTTAAGCTTCCACAAGTGTTTCCATAGGTGTTGCTCCTCTAGGCTGGTTTCTCCTGTTGTCTGCCTTTTCTGCTTCTGTTTGTCTCCCTTCTTGTTGAATTCCTTGTATGCTGAGGCCACTGTATATTGCCCATTTCCACTATGTAACCAAAAGTGACCATCCTCCCTGTTAGCCAAGCTGATTGGTATCCTCATTATCTTTTTGGCCTGTTCTTCCTTGAAAATTTTGAAAACCAAGGCTCCCTTCCATCTGTAGTTTTGGATCAGGTCTGCCACATTTTGCAATTGACAGTTTTGAGGCCTAGTTGATACAGGCTTTCCTTGGGGGATCTCTGGTATCTAGTTGTCGTCCCAAATTCTTGTACTCCTTCCATTTCTTATTTTCCTTTATAGTCCTCTTTGAACATCCTCCATGACTGCCATTATGCTTTGCCATATCCATGATGCATTTTGGTGTAGCTTGCAGTTGAAGATTGTCGTTTTAGGGAAGTACTTTGTTTTCAAAACTTTGCTTACTAGGGAGTTGGGCCTTGTTATTAGCCTCCAGATTTGTTTCCCTAATAATGCATTGTTAAAGTTCAACAGATCCTTGAATGCTAAGCCCCCATTCTTTCTGTCCAGTGTGAGTCTTTGCCAGGAACACTAGTGCATTTTCCTCTTCCCGTGTTCCTTTCCCCACCAGTAATTGGTCATCAGTCTCCTTATTTCTCTGCACAGTCGGACTGGTAGTTTGAAGCATGACATGGCATATGTGGGCATAGCCATGGTTACTGCCTCGAGGAGAACTTCTTTCCCTGCCGCACTCAAAAGTTTGTTTTTCCAGTGTTGCATCTTTTTCTCACTTTTTCCTTGATAAAATTGAACACCTGTCTCTTAGCTTTTATAACCATGGGTAATCCTAGATATTTTCCTTGATTTACCCTCTAGATGTTGCCAAATTTCCTGCATACTTCTCTTTGTTGTTGCGGGGAGATGTTCCTGCTAAAAAATATTGAAGATTTCTCTAAATTTATCATCTGGCCAGAACCTCTCTCATAGTGTTTCAAAATTTCCATCAGTGCTTCTGCTTCCTCAGGGTCTACTTTGCTGATAATGAGAGCATTATCTGCAAAGAATAGATGAGTGATTGCTGGACCTCCTCTGCATATTTTCATTCCTGTGATCTTCCTTTCTCTTTCTGCTTTCTTGATCAAGTTAGTAAAACCTTCAGAGCAAATAAAAAAAAGGTATGGGGATAGGGGATCACCCTATCTGATTCCTCTCTTTGGGATCACATATTCTCTTACCTCGCCATTCACATTAAAAGAATAGGTGACTGTTTTGATGCAGCTCATAATCCAGTTAGTCCAATTGTCACAGAACCCCATTCTTTTCATTATTTCCTCCAGAAATCTCCACTCTATCCTGTCATAAGCTTTAGACATATCTAACTTCAAAGCAAAATATCCATTCTTTCCTTGCCTTTTGTTTTTTAAGTGTGCAGAAATTCATGAGAAATGATAACATTGTCTAAAATCTGCCTACCAGGTACAAAGGCAGCCTGGTTTCTGCTTATGCAAGCATCAAGCACCTCTTTGAGTCTATTTGCAAGAATTCTTGAGATGATTTTAAACACTACTCTGCAAAAACTAATAGGTCTATAATGCTGGAGAGTGGTGGGGTTATCAATTTTAGGGATAAGGGAAATTACTATGTGGTTAAGGGATTTAGACATATGACATGTATGGAAGAAGCTTTGAATGGCTCTAATGGTGTCGTCTTTTATGATGTACCAAAATTTTTGGAAGAAAAGAGGGCTCATACCATCAATGCCTGGGGCTTTGTTTGGATTCATAGAAGAAACTGCTTTTTTTATTTCCCCCTCCTTCACTCTCCTTGTTAGCTTTGCATTCATTTCCTGTGAGATTGTTTGTGGTATACCCTCCAAAATCTCATCCAGACAATCTACCTCTGTACTGCTAAATAATTGTTGATAATATCTTGCCCCTTCTACTCCCAATTCCTCTTCACTCACAGTCTAAGATCCATCATCTCTCTGTATGTTTTGCAATCTATTTTTTTCCTGCTCCCTTTAACATTGGCATGAAAAAATTGTGTGTTTTTTTCCCCATCTTTTAGCCATTTACATCTTGCCTTTTGACTCCAATACATTTTCTTCCCTCTGTATAAGCTTGCTTCAATTGACTTTTTGGCTCTTTCTTCTTCTCCTTTGCATTCATCCCCCCAGATCTTTGCATCTCTTCCAGTTGTTTTTTGATTCTTGAGATTTTCAGCTTAGCATTGTCCTAAAATTTATTCCTCCATCTGAGTAATTCTATTATGCAATTAGCTATCTTCTTTGTCTGTTTGAACATTCTTGAGCCTTCTTGTTCCTTATTCCATGCATTCCGAATCACCTGATGTATTTCCTCCTGTTGTATCTGTCTTTTATAAAAAAAGAACCTCTTTTTCCTTCTCTGAGTACTTGGGTTGGAATCAATCAGTAACATACTATGGTCTGACCCAAGGTTCTCTACATGTGTGCACTTAGACCTTTGAAAAGTTTGAAACCAACTTTGGCTACCCAAGGACCTGTCCAGTCTTTGTCTCACTTCTCCTTCATTCTCCCAGTTATTACACCATGGATGTCCTTCAAACCCTATGTCAACCAAGTCATTTTCTGATATGAATTTTCTGAAGTCATTGAAAGACCAATCCTCTCTTGCTGTCCC
Organism: Coffea humblotiana; assembly: GCA_023065735.1. Taxonomy (NCBI): domain Eukaryota; kingdom Viridiplantae; phylum Streptophyta; class Magnoliopsida; order Gentianales; family Rubiaceae; genus Coffea; species Coffea humblotiana. The sequence goes on from JACYVW010000137.1 coordinate 37,583, forward strand.
ACCTCATTTCTCTTCATTTGTCAAAATGTCATTGAAATCTCTTGCTATTATCCATCTTCACCCCAAAGTCTTTTTCTCTGTCCTATTACCTGCTACTATTGTTTCCTCATTTGGTCGCAGCAACTGGCAGAAATGCCAATAAACCACCAATTTGTTTGTCCTTCTATATCTTGAATCTACACTTCGATTGTAAAAGAAGTGTGCTGAATCTCCTTTATCTTAATATCATCATGCCATAGTAATGCCATCCCTCCAGCTCTTTTCATTGCTTCTACTACATAGCATCCTTCAAAATTCAGCCTCCTTTTTACCTTCTGCATTTTCTTAGCCTTTTTTGTAGTTTCACATAAAAAAATTAAGTTGGGGGAGAGGAGGTTGTTTGCCTCCTTCAACTGGGGAATTGTCAAGGGGCTCCCTGCACCTTGGCAATTCCACACCAGTACCTTCATATTGCCTTTAGAGGCCAGTTTGGGCTAGCCTCTGCCCGCACTTCCAACTATTCCTTCCTTATCATTGCCTCTATCAACTTGTTTTTCTTGCCAGAGTGTTCGTCCTCAGCAACATCAGCCATTTCTTCATCCTTTAAACTGAATTTCCTTTTTCTAGTTTGTCCTGAAGTGCCAGTCTGTTCATTCCCTTCTTTCAGTAGCTGTCTATATTTCACTAGTGCCTTAATGATCTTGTTCATCCTCCTTGCTCTGCTTAGTGATGCCACCTTGAGCATTCCAGCTAGATTTTCATCAACCTGCATGCTCTCTTCTGCCTTTGGATTTTCCCCTCCTTCCCCAGTTTCCTGTCTTTCCTTACTGTTCATCTACTTTGGGTTTTCAAAATGCTAATATTCATTTCCTTATCATGATTGGTTATTGGTTGATCCTTTTCTAGATGGGGCTTTTGGTGTGCCAGTTGACTTGTTTCTACTCCTACGTTTCCTTCTGAAACCATTTGGGTGTTCAAATTGGTTTTGTCCTGCACTGTTGTTTTTCTTTCAATGGTCAGTGATGGTCTATTCACCCCCACTCCCTGAAAGTCTTTCTCCCTTACTATCTCAACACCAATCTATAGAGTCGATTTATCTTTGTTTGTCCTATTCTCTTGGCTAATCACATTTGATTGTTCCTCCAGCTGGTTGACCTCCATCCTCCCAGCAGTTTTGGGTATCAGTTCACCATTTTTAAAGGTCCAATGTGTCCTCTCATCTATGTAATTTCTTTGAGGCTGTGTTTTTTGTGGTGAACTCTTTCCACTCCCCGCTTTCATCCAAGGACCATGTTGGTGTTCCAACTGACCTCTTCCCACTGTCATTTCTGTTTTGCAGTTTTTCTCATTATGTCCAATTCTTCCACAGCTATAACAGAAGTCTGGGCAACGCTCATACTTAAAGTGTGACGCCCCCACTTCTCCCTAAGGCGAACCAAAGGGTATCCGCGGGACGCCTGCCCAACTCTCGTTAGGACTCGGTACAATTCCCGTTCAAGTTTAATACAATAATAGCTAATACGACGAGACAAAGTAAGAAAATAAAGTCACTTCCATACATATATAAATATCCAGTCTTACACCACCATTCAAAATACATCAATTTCAAAATATACAACTGCCAAAAATTGTCTAATTGATTACAATCGAAACCCTAATACAAAAGTTCATCCCAATGGTTTCTCCGAGTTTCACTCCATATCTGTTCCTGTTAAGGAAAATAAATCTACGGAGTGAGCGATTGCTCGTGAGACCAAGAAACACACATGCAAGCACGTTGTCCAAGTAACAATCCCATTTAACAAGTACAACAGTAATATTCAAGTAAATAACAATTCGGGCGAGAAAAGTAAATAGAAATAATTCAAGGATATAAGAGCTCTCAAGAGCTAATTTCCACTTGCACAATCAAGAACCTCCACGAGTTGACACTTCGTCAATCAGGTAGGTTATAATCCGTAGAACTTCACTTACTCGTTCCCCGTTCACCGTTACTCCCCCTGCTCCGGGCCCGCACGTTCTTTTGTTATAGGCGATACTGCTCGAGTATGCCAAACAAGATCTCCCCATTAGATCAAGCTTATACACGTTTCTCATGGCTCACCAAGTTTCTGACCGAGCCCATGCCGGCTCGAGTCGCAAGGTCGGCCGATGAGATTTGGGCGTCTCCCACTAGTATCACTAAGAGTCGAGGAGATTCACTCCAATCAACTTATGCAACCATAGCATAACTAATCATTGAAACACTTCACTTAATTCACTTAACAAGTCACTTCAAGCAATTCACTTCAAGTAAATTCAAGCACACTTCACGTAAATATTCACTTCAAGTATTTCATGTCAAGTAATTCAAGTACACTTCATTTAAATGAGAACGAGTGCGGTAAAGTACACACTCGACTCAGCATTTTCAAAATATTCAATCACTAATAACGATTAAGCACATAACAAGTTCACATACACTTGACACTCACCTAGTCAAAATGAGAGAGGTGGTGTACAATTCAAGTGTTTAAGCGTCGTTGTGAGGTCCTCTTGAAGGCCCCCTTGAATGCCTGAACACACAATAATTATCTATCACACACTATCGCTTAAAATCCCCAATTATCAAGGAAGATTGTACTCTAGTGCAATCTAAGAGAATATTATGAAAATAAGCCTTAATTACTCGTAAATCGAGGCTCTAGAGTGGGGTTTAATAATACAAGAAAAATCTGATTTTCATCTTTGAAACCAAGTGTAAAATGGTCAACCAATATCGAAGGAAAATGGAGAGTTCTAAAAACTCAATTTCCTTTAAGTTCAGAAATTTCAGATTTGAGGTATTCTTTGAAAAATCATATCTCACTCTTGTAGGTCCAAAATTGGAAAACTTGGTACCATTGGAAACTACTTCCAAAGTACTAAAAGTTCTAGAAGACACTTTTCCATGATTCTAAATGGAAGACACTCAAATTTCGGCTTAAAGCTACTGACTTGCACTTCCAAGACAGATTCGGGGTTGGTTTTTGGCAAACTTTGGAAATTCGGCAAATTCACAGAATGTAAACTAGCCTCTAAAATTTGAAACTCAATTATAGTTACAATCAAAGTTTAAAACACAACAACTGGAACAAGAATCGGAGTTTGAGCACCAAGATATAGCAGCTCAAAGTTGGTTCAAAATGAGACCATTGGGAAATTTTCCAGATTTGAAACACAACTTTGGGACTTCAGTTGGGCATCGAAATGGACTTGGAATAGCACCAAATTTGGTATGATTACACTACATATAAGGGTTACTTCTCTGTCAAATTTCATACAAAAATTCGTACGGGAAGTCAGTTAACAAGACCACTAAAGTTCCAGGAATTTCCAAGGCAATTCTGCCTTATGCTTCCTTTTCCTTTTTTCGAACCTTTGGTCAATGAAATCATCTCAAACATGGTTATTTATGAAAAAGATCTAAGAAACATCCAACATACATTTGGTAGGTGATTAACACCAAAAGTTTCAAAATAACAAGTCCCAATTCGAGCTAGCCATCGGCTAGCCAAAATTAGGGTTTTCGATCACTGACGCAGTCTGTAATTCGGCCACAACTCACTCAATTCAACTTGGAATTAAGCATGGTTGGTGGCGTTGGAAACTACATTCATAGGTTACATTTATCAAAGAAATCATTTTGAAATTCAGTTCATAGCTAGCTCAAATTCAAGCAACAAGTCCAGCACATTATTGACTCTCTAGCACAGCAAAAACAGAACAGGTAACTTTGAAGAACTGGTACGGTTCACTCAAGTCGAATCAGGGGATGAATTTTATACCGTTAGAAAACTGAAGTGTCTAGTTTGCAAATACCACAAACAGCACTCGATTTTGACATCAGAGAAAGGAGTTATGATCGTTCAAAGTTCGCTGCCAGGTAACCCCTGTTACCCGTTTTCCAGCTTTGAAGGATTTTCGAAAATGCAACTTTTACCCAACCAAATCAAGTGATTTTGGTGGAAACTTTCCACACAACCTATAAACATATCTACATCAAAATCAAGGTCATTTGGTCACAAAAAAATTGCACCAAGTGCTCTGCAAAAACAGGGCAGAATTCGGCTTTCTCATGCAAGCTTTCCTTTGATTTTCTTTCCACTTTTTCAACTTATATCCACTAGTTTAACACTTAATCAACATAAATAACATCCAAAATCATCATATCAGTCCAACATGTCCATTGTGGGATTTCATAGAGCCCACTCAATGATTTCCAACAAAATAAAGATACCCACATGAAGCTACAAGCTTCCAAGTGAAATCTAACTCACTAGAATCAAGTTTCAAAGGTTGGATGATATACTACCTCTTGGTTGATGAAACTCAGAAATTTCGGTCACTAAGAGCTCCAAGAAACGTGGAAATGATGCTCTTTTCCTAGTCCAAGTGAAGCTCCAAGTTGTTGTGAGTTTGTGTAGTGAATTTGGAGTAAAATGGTGCAAGATTTGAGTGAGATGAAGTGAATTTTCTCCTTCTTCCTCCTTGAGTTTGGCCAGCTTGAGTAAGGAGAGAGAGTGAATATGGCTGGTGATCAAGCTTCTTGGAAAGCTTGGTAGTTGGTTCAAATTTTTGCACAAAAGTCAACTCTCAATAGTGCGCGTACGCGCGCGTTTCGTGCCCGATTTCTCTCGGGTTTGTTTCACTTGTGCACTAAACCTCTAATGCACTTCCTTTAACACTATTATTATTCACTCTTAGTAGTCTAACAATAATTTTCTAAAGTCCTTCAATTAGTCGCGCGCGAAAACGCGAACTTCCGACTTGTGCGCGATAAAGTGAAATTTCTAAGAATTCTTGTAACGATATATAACTAACTAATAGTAAGGTAATTAATCATAAAAATACCTATTTTAAACTAACGCATGAGTCCTCAAATCTCCAAGGTTACTGTACTCTCAAATCGACTATTACCTCCAAACGCGTATTCACTAAATCTCGCTAAACGAGCTTCCAAAATTTAAATTTACTAACGGGACATTTTAAAAATGTATGCAAGTCATAGTTCTATGTAAATGGTTCTAAAAGGGTTAAGATAAATTATTCGGAGAAAACGGATGGATAATTATTTAAATAAGCCAATAATATGATTTTAAAATAAGTAAATTTTGGGTCCTCACATAAAGCTTATCCATCTTGGAACTCTATTCAGTTTAATCATTGCACCTCTCATTAGAGACTGTGAGATGTCCGTCTTCACTAGAATTTTAATATGCCTACCCTCCTTTCCTCTAGTTTGAGGAATTATGACTTCCTTAACCTCACTAAACATGGATCCTATCTTCTTTCCTGTTTCCTTTGAAATCCAATGTATAGGTAGGTTCCACACTTGGATCCATAGAGGAGCAATGTTAAAAGCTGTATTGTCCTCCTCTATCCCTTCGAACCAACTTCTTAGAACCAAAATCTGATTATCAATAAATCCAAGGTCCTCCCTCTAGTACCCTTAACCTTTCTTCCTCTCTCAGCAGGATGAACTGAAACAAGTTTTGTCCCAACTCTAGAGCCTTCATTTCCTTTGGGTATCACCACGCTGCAGTCACAAAGTTCTTGAGTCCCACAGAGTTAACAACTTTCTCTCCATGTACTTTCCCCACTAGACTAGTTTGGCACTCCATTATCCCATTATTAGCGTCCCCCAAGTCTAGAGTTGTACCTCTCATTTCTTTGGTTGAGAGCGCAAATTTCTGCAAGATTTCTGTTAGTTCCTCTGCCATTGTCTACTAGAGATTTCCAGGGTATACCACACTTATCTCCTACTACTTGAGTTTAGCTAAGACTGATTAAAGAGGGGGAAACCCGACCAACCAGACAAAACACAACTAGCTAAAACTAGGAATAAAATGGGAGAGTTTTGAATTACACTACTGCTGTAAGGATCGAAGACAACTTAAGAGGGGGGTGAATTAGGTTATTTAAAAACTAATCAAGTTATGAGATATTATTTTGCTCAATACTGTCTTGTGAATTAGGTGAATTAGGTTATTTTGCTCTTTTTTAAATGACCACTCAATGAAACAATTAGTAAGAAAGCAAAATTGCTTGGGAGTAGAAGAGATAAGCAATTAAGTTTCACAAGACAGTAAGTAATAAGGAAAGAATAGCAAACCAATTTCACTTCCAAACTCCTCTTGAGCTTGAATACCACTTTATAGAGTAAGCTTCTTCAAGTTGATCAAATACAACCAATCTTTGTGTACAAGAGAATGATCACTTCCTCCTTCCAAGTTACACTTGGTCAAATTAGGAAGTTTTACTATCACTTTGGATAACCCTCACAAAACTACACTATTGAAATATTTTTCTCACACAAGAAAAGCTTATACAAATTTCACACAACTAAGAGTACAAATCTTCTTTAAAGAGTATTTTCTCACTAAAACTACTCTTGATCTCTTGTATTCTCAATGTGCAAAAGTGCTTTCAAAGTGGTTGAGCATGCACTATTTATATGAGACCAAAAAGTGCCCCATTAATGCTTTTAACGGATAGAAGGCAGTTGAAAGTCAACTAACCGTTGGGAGTATCGGACGTCCAGTACTCCCGTTACTTGCATCCTATAGTAGGTGTGACGACCCACCTCCCCCTAGGGCTCACCCTAGGGTTTGGCGAGTCGCCTGCCCAGCTCTCGCCAGGACTCACTCACTAAGGCTCGAGAAAGAAAACGTACATCCATTTCAAATAAATACCGCAACAAGTTCAAACTTAATATATACACATCGATGTTCAAATCCAGATACAAGACTCTACACACCTTAATTACTTTAACGTGGTTACAATTCGAATACAACAACTCTAGTCAGGTGCTAGCGCGAGTACAACTTCAAAATTTAAAAACAACTAGACTACGCTAGTCTTTCTAACTCTCGCGCCACGCTCGTTCCCCCTGTAAGGAAAACAAAACTAACGGAGTGGAGCTAAAGCTCAGTGAGGTTCCAAATATCAAATTGTTCATCAAATAACGTAGAAATAGCACCATAGCGAAATAGTGTTCAAAACAGGTCAAGAAGTGAGTAATCATACTCCATATAGCCAAATAATAACTATTCACATTTCACAATAAGGATACAGTTGCTCATGTGTCGGCTCCACCATAGCTTGATCGATTGGTAGTTGACACTCCGTCAACTTTCAAATGAGGAAACTAGTCCAGTAGAACACCACTTAACTCCAACCTCCGTCCACCGACCAACCCCCTTACCGGGCCCGAACTCCACAGTAAACACTGGTGGTAATACTCGAGTAAACCGATTAGTCGAGGAGGTAGCACTCCACTCGACGGCACTAACTACCCAGGGTTCGTTATCTAATCGACCAAGCCCTTGCCGGCTCGACTCGATTAACTAGCCGCAGGGTTTCTGGAATTCCAGATAATCACAATTCATATGCACGTATATCATTTAAATGGAACTCAAAGATCGAGAACAAGTCATATTAGGGCAAGTGCGATAAAGTACACGCTTGCCCTCTCAATCCATTCATATAACATGTAAGCATCTCATTCAAGTATTAAATACAAGTATCAAGTGCAATTAGGTATTTGAAAGCACTCACCAAAAGATGTAGTGCTTTTAGTGATCACGTCCAGGTAGTACTCCTGGCTTGGAGTCCAAATCTGCGATAAAATATCGTTTAAGAGTTTTGAAAATCGATTAAGGTTCGAAACTAAAACATTTCGTTTAACGAGAATCAAAAAACTGAAATTCATTTGGGGCATATACGTAAAACTCTTGCTCGCTATACACACTATGAAATTTGGTAGCGGTTCTACGTTAAAATACCATTTAACTTGAAGGAACGAGGAAAAAAAATATTTCTATGAGTTATAAATTTCATTTTCCCCAAGGGTACACGTTTCGGCCGAAATCCAACTTATATACCTCCATAAAAGGGAATTCGAATAACCTAGGCAATTAGGGTTAGATTCATCCTCAATTCCTTACTCAAGTCGCGAGTATCGCTACCTAGTCCTTAAGCGAAAACTTGGGCAGCACGCCCTTTGTGTTTACCAATTTTTCCAGCCATTTATGGCTTCTTTCTTTCCTTAATTCAGCCCCACAATAATACAGAAGCAATGATACTAACATAGCCCTTCCAATAAGCTCCAAAATCACCCAAATACAATACAAGTGCAATAGTATAATCGGAAATCAATTTTGAAGACACAAACTGAATGGCAGATTTGATATCCCGTAGCATTTTAGTCATAACTGGAGCTATGTTTATCGAATCAGGGTGAATCTTATACCGTTTCGAAGCTAAGACAGAGGGGTACAACTTTCATGAAGGCATCTTAACCTAATTCATATGTTATCTAGGTCGAATTGCAATTCCCAGATCCAAAAGTTCGTAATCAGTCTAGTTGTCAGCACTGACTTTAACCAGTGATAACTCAGGCTACACAACTCCGTTTGGGGTGTTTTCAGAGGCGTTGGAAAGATAAAACATAGGGCTACAAGTTTTATGTTTTGGCCAAAAGCTAATTGGATACAAATCAGGGTGAAAAACGCAACCCAAACTGGTGAAGTCACAAAACTGTTTACGAATGGCAGCTTGGGCCAGTAAGGGTATTTCGGTCATTTCACCTCATACCGTACTCCGATTGAGCTGAAATTTTACAGGAAGATATAAAAAATCATTTTCTACAACTTTCATGTTTTGAGCTAAGCCTAATTCGACCTCCATCATGGACGAATAAAACTGGGCAGAACAGGGCATCATGGAAGTTCAAATCTGGAATTTTATGAATTCATAGTGCAAACTTCACTTTTCTAACTTGAATCATTACTTCAACCTCCAAAACAAAATTATAAACACCATATACCATCTAAATAACAGGATTTATGATTGAAAACTCCAAAACCCTAACTCAAATAAAGACCCTAACTCAAACAAGAACCACCATAAGTCTCAAAACCATGGAAATAACTATCATTAGCCACCAATATAGGTTGTTCTACAAATTTAGGCAAGGGTAGAGAAGCAATAAAAGAAGAGAGCTTCAATACCTCTTTAAGATGCTTACAAGTGAAAATCCTTCACCTTTCCTTTCAAAAATTTGCCACACAAAGCCTTAATCTTCCCTAAAGAGCAACTTATATGGAGTAGTTTGTAAAATTTCTGGTTGGAGTCCAAGATTGAAGCAAGAAAGGATGGTGCAAGATGAAGTCTTTCCTCTCTTTTCTCTCCCTCAAGAATCGGCCAAGCAAGGAGGAAAATGCAGAAAATTGGGTCAAGTATGTGTTTTAGGAAAGTTAAACAAGTTGGTCAAAGTCCAACTTCCAAAGGTGTGATGACACTTGTTTTTCTTTCTAGATTTTTCTCTCATTTCTTTTGGTCAAATGTTGTGGCTGATTTGAGAGATATTTTTAGGGTTAATTATCTGAAATAAAGTGAGAAGATTAAGGTAATAAAGTAGTGTTCAAGTGGTGTACTCACTCGGTAACAAACGGTGCCCGTCGGTTCAAGCCGATTTTCCTTAACTCGCGCGTACTAGGGTTTTAACTTCCAATTCACTAACTTATTATTATCACTTCTAATCACACATTTAATATCATCTAGAATGTACTCTTAATCACTAAATCTAGTATACGCTTCGTACCGATTACTCGCACCACGAAAAAACGTAAAAACCCTAGTTTGTCGTAACGGTGAAAGTAAAACGGAAACCCTTGGTTTTATGATTATTTGTGGCTATTTGGGAAGTGAGTGTGTAGTAAATCTATTGTCGAATAATAATTTCCAAATTAAAGGAAATTTTAAGAAAAATATAAGGGGTTTTACACGTCCTCACAGTAGGCAGTGAGTTTGAGAAATTTTTTTCAATTCTTTCGGACGTCCGGTGTCTCTGATACTTGCGTCCGAAAGTAGATGGTGAATTTGAAAAATCTTCTTCAGTTCTTTCGGACGTCTGGTATCTCTGATGCTTTGCGTCGAAAGTGCTGCACAGATTATCGGACGTCCGCTATCTCTGATGCTTGCGTCCGAAAGAAGTCAGTGAGTTAGGTGGAATGTCTTAATTCTTTCGAACGTCTGGTGATGGAGTTCTTCATGCGTCCGAAGTGCTGCACACTTTATCGGACGTCCGGTCCAGTCTTCACATGCGTCCGACAGCTTTCATCTTCCTTTGTATCTTTCAATTACACTTGGTTTTTGAATCAGATTTGCTTCATAGCTGAAAGTATTTCTTGAAAAGATATTAATATCATCCAATTGTTTTGTAAACATCAAAAGTTAGGGACCAAGATTGACATTCTCTCCCTTTTTGATGATGACAAAACAATGAATGGAAGAAAGAGAAATTAATCATAACTCCCCCTCACTTATTGCATCCAAAATTTTTAAGTGTCAGGATAACTCCCCTCAGAACAACTCCCCCTCACAATCACAATAACCATTTTCTCAACATCCATTTCTTCCCCTTTTTGTCATCATAAGATAAGTTCAATCAATATCCAATATCAACCAATATCCAATCCAATATAACAAACGAATACCAGAAATCCAATTCAATAACACAAAAACATTAGAGAAATGATACCAGAAATCAGCAATTACCAATATACCAATCATTCAGCAATTATTAGCTAAAAAAATTTTATACAAAAAGAAGTACTAAACAGAGAGATACCAACGAAAATACATTAGTAAAATGACTAGAAACTATCTAAGTTAACCAAGATCCAGTAGTACAGAGTACTTTAAACATCAAAAGAGAAAATTCAAAAGATGCATCCTAATATGAAGTACAAGTGCCTAAATAGTGATCTTGGACGATCCAGGCCTTCTTCTTGTAAGGTAAAACTGAGTAGGATCCACTTCATCTTCAGTTTCCTCATCATCTTCAACACTAGCTTCAGTTGCTGGAGCCTTGCCTTTGTCTGGAGTAGGCTAAGAACTTGAAGCACAGATTTCAGGAGTCGACTCAGTTTGTGGCTCTTTATCTTGTGGAACAGGAGTTGCCTAAGTGCGTGGCTCCTTCTGATGCACATGTTCATATTCTTGTGGGACAGGAGGCACAAACAAGTTTCTTTTGTCCAGAAAAGTGGTTTGTTGATCAGAAGACATGGTCATCATTAGACCATCTTCAAGAAGGAGAATATGTTGTTTGAGTTCTTCAAGTAAAGAGATGACTTCATGATTGGATGAGGTAGGCTGAGTGGATGACTTTCTAGGATGGATGGAAAAGGGTGAAACATACTGAAACTGATCTCTGGGAGATTTAGGAGTAACAGGAGTTCCATGACGACTTTTAGTCCTAGATTCTAAAAGAGCCTCCTTATAGCACCAATGACCATTAAAAAATCTAATACTTTTTCTTTCAAAGTAAGTTTTGGAAAAGATAGAGGATGTACTCTATTTTGGAAATATTTCAATGAAGGAAATTTTGAAATGAACAAAGATTGGAGTTAAAAACTTTCCATAGGAGAGTTTCCTACGGCTATCAGTACTGATTTTGAGCAAAAATTTGCACATGACAAAGCCAAAATTAATTCGGACCTTCTTAACAAAGCAATAGAACAAGTAAAGCTCCATTTTGTTGAAATCAGTCCTATGACCATCAGTAGGAACCAACAGGTTTGAAATTATTGTAAAGATGATCAGATTTTGAGTATTGAGATTCTCCAATTTTGCCTCAACAGGTGTGTTAAAATGTTTTTGAAAGTAGGTCATCAGGTTTTCAATGTGAAAATGGTTATAAGCAGTCGAAAACTCTTCATAAGAGAAAAATTTACAATTTTACCCTTATAGCCATCTTCAATTTTTGTCTTTAAAATCATATTGACAATATTAGGATTGAGTGCAATGCCAACAGAATTGACACGAGAGACAAGATCAGTGTGAGAACTACCCTTCCTGAGATTAGTAAAAAACTGATAAAGCATATCAGGATAATGTGTGTTGGGCAAGGATAGAATATGAGACCATTTTTGGAAATCAAAGAGTTTAAGGACTGGTTCTAGATCAAACTTACGGAATTCAGAGGGAAGAATAGTTCTTTGAGTGATGAAACCCTTCTGTGAAATCTATTCAAACCTCTCTCTGGCATCATCATTAATGAACTTTGGCAATGCAGTTGGCTGTTCCTCAATTTGATCAGCACGTTTCTCTCTGGCAGGACATTTCCTTTTTCCACCGCATGTCTCCGTCCATTGAGGTGATTTTCTGGTGGAAGACTCAACAGTTGGCTGTTCATTATCAACGATATCGGGCAATATAGTTGGATGTTCCTCAGTTTGGTCAGTACGTTTCTGTCTGGTAGGATGTTTCCTTTTTCCACCGCGTGTCTCAGTTCCTCTAGGAGATTTCCTGGTGAAAGACTTAATAATTTCTTCATCCTGAGTCTGGTGGTGCATCCGGTACCAGCAGGGTCTCCACTCAATCGTACCATGATGATATCCAAAATGACCTTGTTGCATAATGTGATGAAAGTGTATATGAAATGGACTAAAATTGCAGTAGAAACTACAATGTATGCTTGAATCTTCCAAAAAGGGTGAATTTTGAGTGACTAGGGTTCTGATGAAAATTGGGATCGGTAGAGTGGTTGGCAGTTAGAAAAGGTTGTGAGTGCTAATTAATGCGCAAAGGAGTTGGGACGGTATTGGTGAAGTCAATTTCTTGGAACTTGTTCTGAGAAGAGATGAATATGAAATTTTGAAAGTGGAGAAAAGTGAAGAGGTGTGTCCGAGGCAACGGTTGTTTTTGAACTAAATGAAAGAGAAGGCTTCTTTATAACAAGTCTCTTTTGAGTATCGGACGACCGAACGAACTGAAGCGTCCAACTGTATCGTCCAATACAAAATTTTTCTGAAAAGTGACTTAGAACACTGTCGGACGTCGGTTCATCTGGTATCGAATGTCCGATAAAGTTTGACCAAAGAATTTTTAGAAATTCTTTTCCAAAACGCCCAATTTTGTTCTCAAAAATACAAACTGATCTAGTGGCAAGACTTTTGTAAGAATATCAGCAATTTGATCTTTTGAACAAACATATTGTACACAAATTTCACCCTTTTGGACAAGATCACGAATGAAATGATGCTTTATGTCTATATGTTTTGTCCTAGAATGTTGAATGGGATTTTTTGTCAAATTTATGGCACTTGTATTATCACAATACATAGGCACACAGTCATACACTAATCCAAAATCATTCAAAATATTTTTCATCCATAACAATTGAGCACAACATGCACCGGCGGCAACATATTCCGCTTCGGCCGTAGACAAGGAGATAGCATTTTGTTTCTTACTAAACCATGACACTAACAATTACCAAGAAAGTGACATGTACCACTAGTACTTTTTCTATCTATCCTACATCCACCAAAATCAGCATCAGAAAAGCCACATAAGCCAAATTCATGACACTTAGGATACCAAAGACCATAGTTCAAGGTTCCCTTCAAATATCTAAAGATTCTTTTCACAGCAATTAAGTGAGATTCCTTTGGACAGGATTAGAAACGAGCACACAAGAAAACAGCAAACATAATATCAGATCTACTTGCGATTAAATAAAGTAAACTATCAATTATACCTCTATACTTTTTCTCATCAATTTTTATACCTTCTTCATTCTTGTAAAGTTTGGTAGATGTGCACATAGGCGTTCCAACTTACTTTGAATTTTTATTCCAAATCTTTTGAGCAATTTCTTGGTGTACTTAGCTTGATTGATGAATGTACCTTCTTGAATTTGAACTACTTGGAGCCCAAGGAAGAAATTCAACTCTCCCATCATACTCATCTCAAACTCATTTTGCATAATAGTGGAAAAATTCTTACACAGACACTCATTAGTAGTACCAAAGATAATATCATCAACATATATTTGTACAATTAGAATATCATTGGAACTTTGTTTAGTGAAAAGAATGATATCTACAATTCCCCTTTTAAAACCATTTTTAACCAAAAAAATCATTTAAACGTTCATACCATACTCTTGGATTTTGTTTTAATCCATACAAAACTTTTGAAAATTTAAACACATGATTTGGATATGTCTCATTTTCAAAACCGGAAGGTTGGTCAACATAAACCTCTTGATCAATAAAACCATTTAAGAAAACACTTTTAACATCCATTTGAAATAATTTAAAATTCTTGAAACATGCAAATGCCAAGAATATTCTAATTGATTCTAGTTTAGTTACGGGAGTAAATGTTTCATCAAAATCTATTCTTTCTTCTTGAATATACCCATTACCTACAAGTCTAGCCTTATTTCTCACAACTTCACCTTTGTCATTCAATTTATTTCTAAAAATTCATTTTGTACCAATAATAGGATGATTTTGAGACCTTTCAACTAGTGTTCAAATCTTGTTTCTTTCAAATTGATTTAGTTCCTCTTGCATGGCTAAAATCTAGTTTTCATCACTCAAAGCATTAAAAACACTTTTAGATTCAAAATGTGAGACTAAGGCAAAATTATCTATCAATTGTTTAGAGGAGAAACAAGTTCTTACCTTTTCAGATGGATCACTAATAATAAGTTCCTTGGGATGATTTTAAGCGAATTTCCAAACACTTGGAAGATCCTTAGGTGTACCAATATCCTTGTCATTTTCTTCTAATGTTTGATTCTCTTGAAGATCATCTTCTTTTGAACTTTCTTCTAATGGAATATTGTCTTGATCATAATCGTGAGTTTCTTGAATCTTTCTTAAACCCCTACATCATCATCTTCACAACAACTCTAGAAAATATCATCAGATTTTATCAAATGTAACATGTATGGTTTCTTCTATAACAAGAGTTCTTCTATTATATACCCTAAATTCTCTTTTGTTTTCGCAATAACCCAAGAAAATACCTTCATCGGATTTCTTATCAAATTTTTCAAGATGTTCCTTGATATTTAAAATAAAACATTTGCAACTAAAAACTTTGAAATATCCAACAATTGGCTTTTTACCAAAAATCAACTCATAAGAGGTTTTGTTCAAAATTGGTTTCAAGAGAACTCTATTCATTGCATAACAAGCCGTATTTACCGTTTTGATCCAAAAATATTATAGCAAGTTGCATTCACTTAACATGATTCTTGCGATTTTTTGAAGAGTTCTATTCTTTCTTTCAATAACACCATTTTGTTGAGGAGTTCTTGCAATTGAAAATTCATGAGTAATTCCATTGTGATCACAAAATTCCGAAAAGCCACAAAATTTAAATTTCGAACCATTGTCACTTCTAATCTTAATAATTTTCAACCCAATCAGATTTTGAACTTTTGCAAATAGGAAAACAAAATTTTTGAAAGTATCATCCTTGTGATCAAGAAACATCACCCAAGTGTATCTAGAATAATCATCAACAATGACTAACCAATATCTTTTACCACCCAAACTAGCAATTTGTGTAGGACCAAACAAATCAAGATGTAAAAGCTCCAAAGATCTTGAAGTAGAAACACATTTTTTGGGTTTAAAGGACACTTTGACTTATTTTTCAAATTGACAAGCATCACAAATTTTGTCCTTTTCAAATTTAATTTTTGGCAATCCTCTAACAAGTTCTTTTTTGGAAATTTCTTTTAACAAATCCATGTTGAAATGACAAAACCTTCTATGCCACAACCAAGGGTGTTCATTTGAAATTTTAAGACATTTAAAGTTAGAGAAATCAACATTTTCAAGAATAACTACATAGATGTCATTTATTCTTTTTCCTTTGAAAATGATATTAAACTTTGAGTCAAGAACAAGACACTCATATTTTTTGAACAAAACAAATAAATTTCTATCACATAATTGACTAACACTTAACAAGTTATAACTCAAATTATCAACTAAAAGAACATTGTGAACAAAAGTTTGGCCATTCTTACCAACATCTCCAACTCCAATTGTTTTGGCTTTGTTATCATCTCCAAATGTCACTTTTTCACTTGATTTTGGCTTGAATTTGATGAATTGTGATGGATCACCGGTCATGTGACTTGAACATCCACTATCTATGAACCATTTTGATTCCTTAATAATATTCATCAAGTTCACCTACACAAAAGTCCACAAGATAATATTTGGTACTCTTTACTTTCTGGGTTCTTGAGAGTTAGTATTATGTCTAATTATCCATATGCATTTCATGTCATTTCTCATATTCTTTTTCACATAGCAATTACTTTTCATGTGACCTATTTGGCAACAAAAACTACACATAGTCAACAAGTTACTTGTATGGACAGGTTTAACAAATCTAATTTGTCTTTTCTTATAAATAGTAAATTCATTTGCACTAGAATTCAATTTTTTCTCATGAGTGCTAAGATGAGATTTTGAACTAATTCCTTGAAAACAGCTCTGTTTTTTGTATTTGAGCAGCTCATTTAGATTGTCCATCTTTTTTTTCAAATCATCTTGTTCCATTTTGAACATTTCACAAAACTTTGTTTTTCTATCAAGTTCAATGTGTAGGGCAGTCTCACCCTTTTTGAAGTAGTCATTTTCAGCTTTCAATTTTTTGTTTTGTTGAAAAAGATTTGCATTATCTTGAAGCAAAAAACTAATTTTCTGTTTTAACTCCTTGTTTCTAGCATAAGATTCCTTCAATCTATCATGCAGTCTCTCAATGAAGGATTCAATATCATCATCAGATTCATCATCACTAACAAGTTGAGAGTTGCAAGTAGTTATCTCATCATCACTAATGGCCATGAAAGCCATTTGGGAAGATTCTTTTTTCTCTTCAACGTCACCATCTGAGTTGCAATCATTCCATGTGATTTGAAAGTTGTTGAATTTTGGCTTTTGTTCATCTTTTTCTTCTTTCTTCTTCTTCATTTGGCACTCACTCATGTAGTGTTTAAATTGGCCGCATTCAAAACATTTGTCAACTTATTTTTTGTTAGCCTCTTGCTTTCCTTTGCTTCTTGCATTGTTGAACTGATTTGGAAATGAATTGCCAGGTCCTCCTTTTCTAAATCTCTTTTTATTGAGGATTCTCTTAAAACTTCTTGTGATAAGAGTAAGATCATTGTCATCAACTTCCACATCTTCTCCATCCAAGGAAGCCGAGTCATCTTCATCTTGAGATGCTTTTAGAGCAATGCTCCTTTTTACCTTTGCATCCTCTTCCTCTTGCACCTTAGTCTTAAGTTTCAACTCATAAGGGGTTAGAGAATTAATAAGAGATTCAATATGCATAGAATTCAAATCTTTAGCCTCTTCAATGGCAGTCACCTTATTCTCCCAATCTTTGGACAAAATATTCAAGATTTTTCTGTTTTTCTCTCTTAAGGAGTATTCTTTTTCTAGCACCTCTAAATCCTTAATGAGATCATTGAATGTACAATACATTTTGTCAATATTTTCATGAGATTTCATCTTGAATGATTCATATTTGGTAACTAAGATAGATTTCTTTTGTTCTCTCACATTCTCACTCCCTTCATGGATTTCTCTCAGTTTGTCCCAAATTTCTTTAGCAGATCTACAACCTTTGACCCTAATGGATTCATTTGAATTTAAAGCACTATACAATACATTCATAACCTTTGCATTTAAGGTAAGGTGGGTTCTATCATCACCAGTCAATTCATTTCTGGTTTTTGGTCTTGGTGTATGAGTAACTTCATCTATTATAGAGGCATCATATGGACTTTCATTAACAATAAACCACAGTTTAATATCAATCGATTGCAAGAAGATAATCATTCTTTCTTTCCAACTCACATAATTGGATTCATTAAACATTGGCGGTCTAGTGACAGATTGTCCTTCAAAAAACATGGCATTGTTGGTTGTCATTTTACTCCAAAGCCGCTTGAGTTTAATCTCTAGGAGACCAAACTCTGATACCAATTGTAAGGATCGAAAACAACCTAAGAGGGGGGTGAATTAGGTTATTTAAAAACTAATCAAATTATGAGACACTTTTTTGCTCAATATGAAATTTACCCTCTTTTCTAGATGACCACTCAATGAAACAATTAGTAAGAAAGCAAAATTGCTTGGGAATAGAAGAGATAAGCAATTAAATTTACAAGATAGTAAGTAATAAGGAATGAATAGCAAACCAATTTCACTTCCAACTCCTCTTGAGTTTGAATACCACTTTATAGAGTAAGTTTTTTCAAGTTGATCAAATACAACCAATAGTTGTGTACAAGGGAAGGATCACCTTCCTCCTTACCCCAAGTTATACTTGGTCAAGTTAGTAAGTTTTACTATCACTCTGGATAACCCTCACAAAGCTACACTATTGAAATATTTTTCTCACACAAGAAAAGCTTATACGAATTTCACACAACTAAGAGTACAAATCTTCTTTTAGAGTATTTTCTCACTAAAACTATTCTTGATCTCTTGTATTCTCAATGTGCAAAAGTTGCTTTCAAAGTGGTTGAGCATGCACTATTTATATGAGACCAAAAAGTGCCCCATTAATGCTTTCAACGGATAGAAGGCAGCTGAAGAGTCAACTAGCCGTTGGGAGTATCGGACGTCCGATACTCCCATTACTTGCGTCCGACAGCAGGCAGTGAGCTTGAGAAATTTTCTTCAATTCTTTTGGACGTCCGGTGTCTATGATACTTGCGTCCGAAAGCAGATGGTGAATTTGAAAAATCTTCTTCAGTTTTTTCGGACGTCTGGTATCTCTGATGCTTTGCATCGAAAGTGCTACACAGATTATCGGACGTCCGCTATCTCTGATGCTTGCGTCCGAAAGAAGTCAGTGAGTTAAGTGGAATGTTTTAATTCTTTCGAACGTCTGGTGATGGAGTTCTTCATGCGTCCGAAGTGCTGCACACTTTGTCGGACGTCCAGTCCAGTCTTTATATGCATCCGACAGCTTTCAACTTCCTTTGTATCTTTCAATTACACTTGATCTTTGAATCAGATTTGCTTCATAACTGAAAGTATTTCTTGAAGAGATATTAGTATCATTCAATTGTTTTGTAAACATCAAAAGTTAGGGACTAAGATTGACAACTGCATCTAAAAAAGTTAGTCATGAGCAGAAAGAAAATGCAGCTACTTAACACTTTAGGCCAGGAAACAAGGATCTTTACTTCGAAGTTACCTGTCACCAGCTTATGACTGAGAGACGGATTCCTCCTGGAGTTGAAGGGTTTGCCTCTTGCTTATGTGGCTCTCTCACTTTTTTTCCCCTTACTAAGTACAACTAAGAGCTGAAACCAGATCTTACTTACTGTTCTTTCAGAAAAAACCAATAATGCTAACCTTTAATGTCTTCACAGTTCTACATATTTATGAGCTTAAATGCTCACTTAGGGTCAGATAGATATAATGTCGGGAAGATTTGGTGAATGTTGAATTTTGGATGGTTTGAACGATTGAACGCTCATGAAAAAGAGATGCACGATTCCCAATAGAGAGAAAAAAGGCTCTCACTTTAGGAGAGAAAAAAGTTCTTAATTATTTTTCTACATAATGAAAAGAGGGAATAGTAACATCTTTTCTATAGAAAAAATTCACACCCCAATCTTTATTTAAGTCTTATATAGAAATTCCTTCTCCTATTTCTCTCATCCCAAAATATATGTTTCTCTAAAGTTGTTTTAATTTTTTTCTCTTTCCTCTTATGACCTACTACTTTTTTTTTAATTAAACTTTCTTCAAAATTTACACGCAACCAAATGGTAAATATTAGTGTTAAGTCAATTTAATTGCATATTTCACCTTAAAACTTTCGTGATTTTGATTTATGGAATTGAACTATGTAAACATTTCTATTTACATGCTTATTTGTAATTGAAAATTTTGCATTGCTAAATTAAATTTTAAATTACTAAATATTCTTAAACCCTTGTAAAATGTTTGAAAATATTTTCTTTTACAATGTAACCATTTGTTTTTTCTCTTTTTCATTATACAAATATACATTCTTTAAACTACAAGAAGCATCAAATAAATTTAAAACTTAAGGGCATAACGTCTCATAAGTATATAAGGTGTGGATTTAGTATGGAGGGGTGTGGATTTAGTATGGAGGGGTGTGGATTTACCTCTTCCCCAACTTTGTCCTTAGTAAAACCTATAATAAAAGGTTGAAAACTACAAGTGGTATTACATCATCCATGTATTTGTGAGTTATTGTGACTTCTCGTCACCATTGCACTGTCCTTAAGTATATCCTCTCATTCTGTCGTTGTGGATATTATTCAAAATAGTTACTCTTCTAGTCTGCTTTTTTTTTTCAAAAAAATAAAATTTCCACCCATTATAGCCGGCTATCAAGAGCAAGGCATGCCGCAAAGACGATTACGAGCTAAGGGGAATCGGAAATTGGGTAATTGGTTTCATATCTATGAATTGCTATTCCACAAGATGACTTGAGGAGAGTGGGCTCGAGATTAGTGTAGCTTCGGGCAAAATTTTGCGATGTATGCAATAACACGTTTAATAGAACACTCTTGAGAGGAAATTTTATAGGAATTTTTTTTCAAATATCACAATATCTTTACTAACTGATGATGTTTTCTCTCATTTTTTTTTGTAAAATATTTCTTCAATATATTATGCACAAACACTAATGACATTGTTAATATCTTTAATTCTAGATATGCTCTTATATATATATAAATATATATAAATATATATATATATATGTATGTAGTCATGTTAGTGCAGCTAATAACTATGGTATACTTGGTGAGTTTTTAGTTGTCTGTTCTATTTCTCTTACTTTGACCTATTAGTCTAATCATATTTATAACTATTTAATTACAAATTTTATGATATGAGAAATCTTTGTTGTTCAAGTAGCAGTAAGACTTAAAATAGACCAAATCTTTGTTGTTTAAAAGTCCAACTCTGTGTTGATAAGCATCTGTGATTAAGATTTTTTTTCCAAGCACTTGAATAACAACCATTAGAGTGAGGGAAAATTCTAAAATGTCCTTGTTAGTTCAAGTTAGACAAATAAGAGATTGACTTTATTCTAAGAAGTAGTAGTTAGTAAGAATGGCGATTTACCACCTTATCAGGTAAACTTGCAGTTCTCTTTTCTAAAAAGTAAAAATTTGATTTTAATTTGTGTCAGCACTTTTACATGTTTATATAACAGTTTAAAGGGTTGAAATTCCAAAATTTTACAGTTTTTGGGTTTAAAATTTCAAATCCCCTTTCGGCTCTCATTTCTTAAATCACTCCTCTCTTCTAATAAAAATAAATTTAAATAAACAATTTAAATATATTTTCTTTATTACCTTGAACTTTGACCTCGAAGACAACAAATGAGCATTTTGTTATTAAAAAGAATTGCTCAGCTAAAACTTGCTTTAAAAATAAATAATGACACATTCTTCTAGATATTTTGTTATAATAATTACGCTAGTCTCCGTTTGGATTAGCTGTTTTTGGGGGTGTTTTTGAAAAACTTTGCTGTAGTAGAGTTTTTAGATTATATTTTGAGATATTTTCAAAAAATATTTTGGGATATTTAAGAGTAGGAGAGTTTCTAGAATATATTTTGAGATATTTTTTAAATTTTAAAAAAATTTAAACTAATTTTTAAATTACCTTTTAGAGTACTTTTTAAAAATTTTTATTATTTTTTAAAAATTTTTATTGTATTTGAAAAATTAGTTTTTGAAAAACAGTGCCATCCAAACAAAGCCGTCCGGAAGTCATTATAAAAATAATCCATGTCTTGAATTTTTTGGACAATCTAAAATAGGAGGAGTATAAGATAAGCCGAATCCATCATGTGTACAGGCCTGTGACTTCAACACAAAGGCCCAACTCATTGAAACAATCTTAAAATAAGTCCCATTCCAACAGGCCTCTTCATACGATCAGCCCAAAAAAGAGCTTTTTTTTTCTGGCAAACCCGGTCAACAGGGTGGGGATGCCAACCCCAAATTTTATTCAAAACCAATAGTCAAGAGTACACAGAGTTAGAGGAAGCCATAAGGTAGAGCGTAGGGATACTACCCCCTTACAACTTGAAAACGCACATTTGAGAATTCCCTACAATCTAATAAGATTGTAGCCCTAGTTTCCCCCGAGAGATTAGCGAAGGATGTAGTATACAACTCCATCCACAATTTTGACCCAACCAATTTATCTGCCGAACTGTTTGCCTCCCTAAAGATGTGAACTACAGAAGCGGACAAGTCCTTAAGCAAAGCACGAATCCCCGATAAGAAATTGCACAAAGGCCATTTCGATACACACCCAGATTTAACCAAAGTGACGAGGGACTCTGAATCCACTTCTACAAGCAACTTCCCCCTATAATTCATCGAGCACAACTGAAGACCATGCAATAATGCCAAGTTCTCAGCTGTTAGAATATCAACCTCCTCGAACTCCTTGTAGAAAACGAAGATGATCTTCCCTTCATGATCCCGAAGCAAGCCTCCCCCCAAACCTTGGCTGTTGCAAACACTCGCATCCATGTTCAGCTTCATGTACTGAAAGGGTGGATGCCTCCATGATATTGCCAAGCATCGAGCTACTCTTTGCGATTGAGTAGCAAGTCTTCTCCATGGGTCTCCATTGTCCCCTCTAAAGTGAGCCATACCAAAAATCTTCACTTTTCCTAACTGCTCAACAAACCTTTCCACCATAAAAATAACACTGTGGACATCAAAGGCAGCTCTCTCAAACCTTGCTTTATTGTGGCCTTTCCACAAGAACCACAAGATTAAGCAAGGAATCGCTACCCTAATGTGATCCCGTGATACAAACGAGGACGAGTAAAACCAGGATAAGCACATAGCCGAGACCGACCGAGAGCTAGAGTATAGGATTCCAAATCTCCTCTTGAAATAATTCCATACTTGTAGCATGAATGGACCATCGAGGAGAAAGTGAACCAGCGATTCCTCCAAGATCAAACAACACGAACAGCAAGAAGCCAACCTAAAACCCCGATGCTGCAAAATTGAATCCATTGGGACCATACACTGCAGAACCTTCCAAACAAAGAAAGAGATTTTCAAAGGAACAGTCACATTCCAAATGAAGTTATCCACCACCGACTTGTTCCGCTTCAGCCAAATAGCATCCCAGGCCGATTAGACTGAAAATTCACCTGATGACAACTCTCCCCAAACCATATAATCTGGTTGATCGGGGAACAACTGAGTTTGTTGTGTTAGGACTGACCCAGGAATAAACAAACTAAAGTTAGAACAGAGTAGGCGGTATAATCGACCATATAAAGATTAGGCGGTAGACACCGGCCATATAATAATTAGGCGGTAAAACCGACCATATAAAAGGGTTGCGGCAACCCAATAAAGACAAATAATAAAGCAAAATAAAAGACACAAAGATTTACGTGGTTCGGTCAAATTGACCTACGTCCACGGGCGGAGGAGGAGCAATATTTCTACTATGAAAAAGAAATACAAAAGCCGTAGGAAAGTGGTTCCTAGGCTAATAAGGCACTTAAAAAAGAGTTAGGAAATATTCCTAAACTCAAATCAAGAGAGTCTAAAATATTTAACTATAAATGGGCTAAATGACTCAAGAAGCTAATAGCCCATATAACTCTCTTGAGTGGTCCACTTTTCTTTCACCACGAGGCCATATATTTATAGGCCTCAATGAGCCGCCTTTTCCTTAGCTCTGCCCGATGTGGGATGAAGAAAGGAAGAAAACTTCCTCCCAATTTGATGTGGGACAGGCCACATAACAAATCTCCACCTTGGCATGTCCCCAACATTGATAATAATACAACTGCTCCACCTTCTCCACATAAACCCCAATGGACCAAAATCACGAACAATGAATACCAATCAAGTCCAAGCACTGCTTGAACTTGTAAATTGGAACAGACTTTGTAAACATGTCGGCTGGATTGTCCTTGGTATTGATTTTCTGAACAAGGATCTTTCCTTCAGCAATGATATCCCGAATGAAGTGATACTTCACATCAATGTGTTTCGTCCTCTCATGATACATCTGATTTTTAGTCAAGTGTATAGCACTTTGACTATCACAGTGAATAACAGTAACACCTTGATGTAGACTAAGTTCGCTAAATAAACTCTTCAACCACAAAGCTTCTTTAATTGCCTCGGTCACAACCATATATTCTGCTTCTGTAGTAGACAAAACTACGACAGGTTGTAGAGTAGCTTTCCAACTAACAGCACAACCGCCAATACAGAATACGTAGCCTGAAAGAGATCTTCTTCTGTCATGATCCCCGGCGTAATCTGAATCTACAAAACCAACCAAAGTGTTATTATTTCTTCCAAACTCCAAATATGCATTTGAAGTACCTCGCAAGTATCTGAGAATCCACTTCACAGCCTGCCAATGTTCTTTACCAGGGCAAGACATATATCTACTAACAACACTGACTGCATGTGAGATATCTGGACGAGTACAAACCATTGCATACATAATACTGCCGACTGCGCTGGAATAAGGAACCCGTGCCATATAATCTTCCTCTTCATCTGATTGTGGTGATTGAGCAGCAGATAGCCGAAAATGGCTAACAAGAGGAGTACTTACAGGTCTTGCATCTTTCATGCCAAAACGCTCCAAGACTTTTTCAGGTAATTTTCTTGGGTCAAGAACAACTTCCCTGCTCCTCTATCTCGTTTAATATCCATGCCAAGAATTTTCTTAGCTGCTCCCAAATCCTTCATTTCGAATTCACTATTTAACTGCAGTTTCAAAGTGTGAATTTCTGACAAATTCTTGGCAGCAATGAGCATGTCATCAACATATAGCAATAAGTAAATGAAAGAACCATCATTTAACTTTCGGAAGTAAACACAACTATCATACATGCTCCTTGAATAACCATGACCCAACATAAAGGAATCAAACCTCTTATACCATTGTCTTGGAGACTGTTTCAATCCATATAAGGATTTTTTAATAAGCAAACATGGTCTTCCTTATCTTCAATCTCAAAACCCTGGGTTGCTTCATATAAATTTGTTCTTCAAGTTCGCCATGTAAGAAAGCTGTCTTAACATCCAGCTGCTCCAACTCCAAATCATACATGGCAACTAAAGCAAGCAAAACACGAATAGAGCTATGTTTAACAACAGGTGAAAACACATCATTAAAATCAACACCATGTACCTGACTATAGCCCTTTGCAACCAATCGTGCTTTATACCTTGCATTCTCAACCCCTGGAATACCTTCTTTCTTCTTGAAAACCCATTTGCATCCAACAATTTTCTTATCTGACGGCGGCTTTACAAGAACCCAAGTTCCATTCTGATGAAGAGATTCAATTTCCTCATTCATTGCAATCAATCACTTTGCAGAATCATCACAAGAAACTGCTTCTGAATAGGTGGAAGGCTCACCAACTGCATCAGTTTCTTCTGCAACAGACAAAGCATATGCAACTAAATTTGCATATCTTTGTGGTGGTCGAATGTCTCTCCTTGGTCTATCTCTGGCTATGGAATACTCTTCTTCCTCTGAACTATCTTCAACAGTAGATTCAGGTGCATCTACTGGCACTTGTTGAATAGAAGATTTGGATGAAGAAGGATCAGAACTGCCAATATCAAGCTCCACCTGCTTCTGTGTACTATCAGTAGTACAAGGACTAGAAGACTCCTTCTTGGAAGATAACATAGATAATTCATCAAAAGTAACATCTCTACTGATTACAAATTTTGGAGATTTGGGATCAGAACACCATAATCTGTATCCTTTCACCCCAGAAGCATACCTAAGAAAATGCACTTTTTAGCTCTAGACTCCAATTTTTCCATCATTCACGTGCATGTATGCTGGACATTCAAAAACTTTTAAATTTGAGTAATCAGCAGGAGTACCTGACCAAACTTCCTCAGGAGTTTTGAAATTTAGAGATGCAGAAAGAGCACGGTTGACAATATGACAGGCCATATTGATCGCCTCTGCCCAAAAGTCGTTTGTCAACCCAGCATTGGAGATCATACATCTTGCTCTCTCCAAAAGCGTTCTGTTCATACGTTCGGCTACACCATTTTGTTGAGGCGTCATTCTGACAGTGCGATGCCGAACAATTCCTTCATTTTTGCAGAATCTATCAAATTCGCCTTCACAAAATTCCATGCCATTATCTGTTCTCAACCGCTTAATATGTTTTTCTGTTTGTTTCTCAATCAAAACTTTCCATTGTTTGAAAGTTAGGAAAACATCATTTTTATGCTTAAGAAAATATACCCAAACTTTCCTTGAATAGTCATCAATGAAAGTCAACATGTACCTGGCACCACCTTTAGAAGAGCACGAGAAGGACCCCATAAATCTGAATGAATGTAATCAAGAGTACCTTTAGTCTTGTGAATTGCTGGTGAACTGAAGCTGACTCTTTTCTACTTCCCAAAAATACAGTGTTCACAGAATTCCAATGGCCCGGTACTTTCACCACAAAGAAGTTCTCTTTTGCTTAGTATACCCAAGCCTTTTTCGCTCATGTGCCCCAAACGCATATGCCATAATTTGGTGATGTCGGTATCTGACAAAGATGATGTTGAAACAGCAGCAGCACCTGTAATAGTAGATCCCTGCAAAATATACAAAGTACCAGATCTGTGTGCTTTCATAACAACAAGAGCACCACGAGTGATTTTGAGAACTCCACCTCCACCTGAATACCTGCACCCAATAGTCTCAAGAGTGCCCAAAGAGATGAGATTTTTCTTCAAATCTGGAACATGTCTAACATTTGTGAGTGTTCTCACAATACCATCGTACATTTTAATCTGGATTGTACCTTTACCAACAACTTTACAAGCAGCGTTGTTGCCCATTAAGACAACTCCACCTTCAGTTGATTCATATGTTGAAAACCAGTCCCTATTGGGACACATATGATATGAACAACCCGAATCAATGATCCACTCATTGTTAGACCTAAAATTATTTTCCGTTGCGCAGAAAATGGTTCCATCATTCTCATCAATTGCAATACTGGCCTCGGTGGTCTCACTCTTTTTCTCCTTTTGCTTTTCTTTATTTTTCAATTTAAAGCAATCAGAGATAACATGACCCTTCTTTTTACAATAATTGCACACCATATTTTTATGTCTGGATTTGGATCTACTTCTATTTTCTGTGTTTCTCTTTTCAGATCTACCCCGAACAAACAAGCCATCGGCTTGACTCCCACTAATTTCCCCAGTAATATCCCTATCTATCTGCTCTTTAGATTTCAATGCAGATTTAATTTTCCGATACGAAATTGTTTCCTTTCCATAAATCATAGTATCACGGAAATGTTTAAAAGATTGGGGAAGGGAACACAAAAGTAATAGGGCCTGATCTTCATCATCAATTTTTCGAATCTATATTCTCCAAATCCATAATAATGGAATCAAATTTATCAAGATGGGAGAGTATAGATGTACCTTCAGACATCCGAAACATATACAAACTCTACTTCAGATATAGTCGATTCTCGACTGTCTTTTTCATATACAAGGCTTTTAATTTGTCCCACATAGCCTTGGTCGAAGTCTCCATTGCTATCTCACGCAATACTTCATCGGAGAGATTTAAAATTATGCTGGATCTGGTTTTCTTATCCATTTCGGCGAAATCCGCATTATTCAAAGCTTCTGGCTTTTTCTCTACTCCTTGTATTGCCAAATCAACTCCGTCTTGAACAAGAATGACCTCCATCTTGAGCTGTCACATCCCAAAGTTGACATTCCTGTCGAATTTTTCAACAAACGTCTTTGTTATCGTCATTGTTGCCACGAAATCTGTAACTTGAAGTTTGTCTCGAAAAACTGATTAAACAAATATGCAAATCTCGTGAGTAGGTCCCACACGATAAGTGGACCCCACGAGATGAACGGGTCCCACAAGGTGAGCGGGCCCCACAGGTTGAATGGGCCCCACCAGATGAATGGGCCCCACGGATGAACCTGTCGGACAAAATATATCAACCAGCTCTGATACCAGTTTGTTAGGACTGGCCCAAGAATAAACAAACTAAAGTTAGAACAGAGTAGGCGGTATAACCGACCATATAAAGATTAGGCGGTAGACACCGGTCATATAATAATTAGGCGGTAAAATCGACCATATAAAAGGGTTGCGGCAACCCAATAAAGACAAATAATAAAGCAAAACAAAAGACACAAAGATTTACGTAGTTCGGTCAAATTGACCTACGTCCACGGGCGGAGGAGGAGCAATATTTCTACTATGAAAAAGAAATACAAAAGCCGTAGGAAAGTGGTTCCTAGGCTAATAAGGCACTTACAAAAGAGTTAGGAAATATTCCTAAACTCAAATCAAGAGAGCCTAAAATATTTAACTATAAATGGGCTAAATGACTCAAGAAGCTAATAGCCCATATAACTCTCTTGAGTGGTGCACTTTTCTTTCACCACGAGGCCATATATTTATAGGCCTCAATGAGCCGCCTTTTCCTTAGCTCTGCCCGATGTGGGATGAAGAAAGGAAGAAAACTTCCTCCAAATTTGATGTGGGACAGGCCACATAACATGTTGGACTTGAAAAACCAAATGGGGAGGTAACCAGCACAAAAACAAATCGCAATTCCATCCCTTGTCTCCATAAAACTCCGCCAGCAACATGTGTGAAGGATCAACTAGAGCAACAACCTTAGCAAGAGGTCGATCTAATAACCAATTATCAGACCAAAAATCGACAAAACCCGTGCCCAAACACCATCTAATTTTACTCTCTGCGACTTCTCGAACCTTCTCAAGCCCTCTCTAAGATAGCGGCAGCCTACAAACCTGAGCCAGCATGGGATGTACTCCTTTTATGTATTTTGAAAGCATAAAGTCTGCCCATATCGAATCCTTCTTCCGCAACCTCCACCACAACTTAAGGGCAAAAGCCTTGCTCATATCTGTAAAAGACCGAAAACCTAAGCCACCTTCGTCAATTGGGTAGCAACATTTATCCCAAGACACCCACTGAATACCTCTGACTCCCCCAAGTTTGTCCCACATAAAAGCATTACAAATTTTCCCTAGTTTCTGAAAAACAACTTTGGAAGGACACATAACCTGTAATAAGTACATCGGCATAGATAAGAGTACATGTCGTAACAAAATCAACTTACCTCCAGCAGAAAGTAAGCATAAGCTCCAGTGGAATAATCGATCTCGCATCTTTGCCATAAGGGAGTCAAATAAAAAACAGGTATCTCTTCCCCTCGAGATTGGCACTCCTAGATAAGTGAATGGGAGAGTGTGTTGCTGGAATTGAAGCTTCGTCATCACCAGGTGAATTTGAGTCTTCGAGGCCCTATTTGAAATTATAAAGGAGCTCTTGCTTACATTAATCCTTTAGCCCGAATACGCCTGATACCTACCAAAAAGATCTGAAAGTGCATCCAAACAGTCATCCGAGCACCTAGCAAAGATCAGAATATCATCTGCAAAAGCAAGATAAGAAGCTCGGCACCCAGCAGAGGCACAAAATCAACTCTCTTCCTGCTAAAATAAATGCTGCAGCCCTTGTCCTAAGAATTCTGCTACCAGAATATATAGCGCGGGTGATAATGAATCCCCTTGACGAACCCCTCTGGAAGACTTAAAATAGCCTGCAGGAGAGCCATTCACCAGAACTGAGGACCAGTTGTTCGATAAGAATCTATAAATTAAGTCCACAGTCCACTCAGTGAATCCGAATTGACGCAGCATAAAAATAAGGCAACTCCATTCAACTCTGTCGTAAGCCTATTCCATGTCCAACTTCAAAATCAAGATTGGGTGCCTCAATCTTCTATCCAGGTCCAGAACCAGCTGTTTGTGCCACCAAAATATTGTCTACTATGCCTCTACCTGGCACAAAACCTATCTGCCTGTCCGATACCAACTTGGGAAGCAACAGGTTGACACGGTTTGCCAAAATTTTTGAAATCAGTTTTGAGCTAAAATTATAAAGACTGATCGATCTAAACTCTTTCCACTACTAAGCCACCGAGATTTTTGGAATAAGCACGATCGACGTGCTCGTAAACCCCCTTGGTTGCTACCCACCCTCAAAAAATTCTTGTATGGCATTCAATAGATCATCGCAAATTATCGGTCAGCATCCTTGATAAAAACCCGCATTAAAACCATCTGGTCCCAGAGCACTCTCTTGCGACATGGAGAAGATGACCTCCTTTAACTCGTCCAAGGTTGGTATTTTTTGTGACTCTACATTCTCTAACTGACTCAATTTAAGAAGAGAAAACTCCAAGTGTGGAAACAACCGACCCTCACGCTCAGACGTAAATAGTGAGCTAAAAAAGCACGCAGCCGATGACTTGATGTCCTCCACATCCTCAGTCCAATGCCCCGCTACGTCCTTTATTCGAGAGATGAAATTCATACTCCTCCTTTGCCTAACCACAGAGTGAAAAAATTTTGTGTTTGCATCTCCCGACCGAATCCATTTAACTGCAGATTTCTATCGTCAGAACCTCACACTCCTCCGCCAATGCCCGAGAGTGAAGCGCTCGAGCCTCTCCCCACCTAGCCTTAGTGACATCATCCCGAGTCGCATCGTATTCCAGTTCTCTTTGTTGAAGGGGAACCTCGGCATCCTTAACTTTCTGGAAAATGTTCCCAAAGGCACTCCGATTCCATTGCCGAAGTCTAGCTTTAGTATTACACAGCTTATAGAAAAATCCCCGCATACCTCTAGTATTCACTAGAGTCTACCAAGCTTCCCGGACTATATTCAAAAAATTAGGGTGGTTCCTGCAAACATTTAGAAACCAAAGAGAGAGAGCCCTGGAGAGATTATCTCCACATTTAATCAGTAGCGGGACATGATCCAAACAACCGCGCATTAGATGAGAGACTTTAGTACATCCAAATAAATCATTCCATGCAATGCTATTGAGGGGCTCTATCCAACCGTTGCCAAAACCACACCATTGGTCCAAGCAAACATCGAACCATCAAATCTTACATCGGAAAGACCGCAATTAAACATAGCCTCATTGAACTCCTCCATATTCCTATGGTTGGGGGCACCTCTTGATCTCTCATTAACGTTGGAAACTATATTAAAGTCGCCCGCCACCATCCAAGAGCCATGAAAACGAGTGGAAACCGCCTCCATTGCCTCCCATAATTGGCACCTCCCCATCCTTGTACACTTAGCATAAATAGCTGAAAAATTGAAGATGAACCCCAACCAACCAACCTTCATACGGACCAATTGATCACCGAATTCATGGAAGTGGAGTACCAAATCATCTACCCAAAAAAACCAAATTTTACCACCTAAAACCGCCTCTACCTTAGCAAAGCACAATATTTGACAGATAATAACTACATGGCTGACATCAGTCATAGGCTCAAGTAGGATTAGGAAACGAATCTGATGTTGAACACACAAGTTTTTGAGATATCTTTGAGAGTCCCTGCAAGAAATGCCTCGCACATTCCAAACCAAAAAATTAATTTGATTTATCATTAAGGGATAAGGAGGACTTAGCTTGAGATAATAGCACTTGAATTTTTTTGTTGTAGTTAACCGGTTGACCCGATTTCTTAAACAATCTGTTCAGCAAATCTACATCTGTGGAGTCGATGATACTTCCCCGGGCAGCTTGTGGTCAAGAGAACCTCTCTTTAATTGGTGCTCTAATTACCTCTGGAACTCACGAAGGCTCTGGACAGACGCACCATCAGCCATGACCGTAGAAGTAGAGCATGTACGTCACAGCGGTTTAGCTTGTGGAGAAGAAACTAGAGAAGAAGGGCCCAACGAGCAGCTCCCACCTCTATTCGGCCTATCCAAAACCAGCCCTGGGTCATCCCCCATGTCCTCCAATGCCGCAAAAGAGTTGGAGACGTGGAGAACATTAGCCACACTCTGGTCTTCAGGTCGCTCAATCGTCTCCTCCTGATCCTCACCCGTCGTCAGCATTGTTTGCTTGGAGCTCCAACCGTGGGACAGTGTATAGAAATCAGACCATTGTCCAGGTCAAGGGCTGTCGCGATCGCATTATGATTGCCCACATCAGTTTGCTGCGTGGAGGTTTTGCCCGGCACTTGCTTCGAAGACATCACCCACGCCATAGACCTAGCCCAAAGCTCATGTCCCTCCACTGTATCTGGTGTTGGGGTATTGATTGGCGCAACAGGGATAGCGGCCGGCTCCTTACCTTTATCTGTAGAAGGAAGTTTCGCTTTGCCCTTGTCCAGCCAACCTTTCGACGCAACCTGACCCTCTGGTGCAGCTCCTTCGTCAGGAAAGAAGCTCTGGATGTTTCTTAAAGCAGCCCTCCTTCGTATGTCCCAATTTTCCACAAAAGCAACAGAGGTAGGCCATTCATCATATTCAATTTTCTGGCCACTGTTCACAATCCTCATCACCTATCCAAACCCATTTAACAGGGATCTTTGAAACGTCGATCTCTATCAGCATACGAGCAATTGACGGTCGCTTCAAGCTCAGAGTTGTCAAATCCAGCTGTAGAGGTCTACCAAGCAACGAACCAAGTTTTAGCAAGTATTTATTATCAAAGAACGGCAGAGGCAAAGCCGGAGAGATATCCAAACTGGTGCGATGGAGCATTCCTGATCCATCTGCCAATAAAAACTTTAAAATCACCCTAATTAACACACTAAATCCTCAGTATTGAATTAACTATTGGTTACAATTAGAGACTATCACTGCGTTGCATTTTCCCAGCTGAAAACATAATATTTCAAGAAATAATCCCTCAGAAAATAAAACATTTGCCCTTCATCTTAAACTAATAATCCAAACTTCAACTTGTAGCTTTTTATTTTTCCAAATTTTGTGCCCCTATTTTCCTTTCTTTTGACAATTTACTTCAATACTTAAAACTTTCCTCAATTCCTAAGAAAAATAAACATGTTCAATTGCTATTACACCAAATATATGTAGGAATTTCTAAGATCCCAATATCAGATATTGAATGTAAATGTAACATGAACGTGTACCATTTTCAAAGATAGATCGAGAGATTGAGAGATAATTGAGAATCTTGATTGGCACATTGTGGTTTGCATGCCTGGCATAGATAACTCTCTCTCCCTCTCCAAGTTCTGCATGGTGGCTAGCAATGCGAAGCCACTCTAGCAATAGTTATCCGTGGGAGAAGGGACCTAGTCTTTTATAATTGTAATGGAACCTCCAACTAAAGTAACCCTAATCTAAATAACAGGCCATACACCTTGCATATAATTACACAGAATAGATGACTGAAACAAACTTAGGCTCCAACTGTAGTGGGCCTTACCGATCTTCATTTAATCCATTTTGACAAAATAAATATAATTATTAGAAGCCCAAATTAGAAAATAATTGTAACATTCTCCCACTTGGGTAATACTGATTATTTTAAACTTGAGTTTAAAGTTATTTAAAATGTTAATTTCAAATAATTTTAGAAATGACTTTCGGGTTAAACATAACTTTAACGACCACTGTAAGAAAACATTTTAGTCCAGAAATTTGTCCATTAACAGTACTTGTATCAAACTGTAGACGTCTTACATCTCTTATTAATGTAGGACCTCCATAATTACAAATACTAATACTTCATCAACACAAATTCCATAGTGTGATAAAGTATAGTGTGGTTTGACTCACATGATCCAAGAGTAATATAATTAAGTCAAACCAAATTCAATTCACTTTATAGTCTTAAACCGACTCTGTACAGAACTCACATCCTCTGTCATGCTTCTAAACCAAAGCCACTTCACAAAGGAAGCATGTATAGGACTTTCATCCATTTAACCGCTTCTAACCGAAAACACTTCATAAATGAAGCAATCACTGAACAGCTTTTATTGAATACTTATATGAGCTCATGCATGCACTCATATGAATACTCATATTCATACTGCATAAATAAAACTTTATCAACTTAAATAATTGTAAACTGTATACATGAGAGTTATGAGTTATTTATAAACTCTCACTGACAACTACAACAAATAAAACACGCTATGTGTTCAGCCATACTTGTCAAACTTTTAATGGTGTAAATAACTTGGTCAATAATTACTAAACATTTAATCATTGTAATGAGTTCATAAACCACATTACAACTTATCAACCCATTCCTTTAAAGAACTGTAAAACCTATAAAACCATCCATATTAGGCAATCCAAAATTTAGTACTCATTATTGTGAACACAACAACGGAAACATCAAACTTGATCCAGAGATGGAATAAGAAAACATAAACCCTTAAAAAACACTTGCTCAACGTGATCTCTTTGAGCGTTAAGATAGATACTACCTCCATTCTAGAGGATTTTAAATAACTTAATTGCCTATAAGACTGGTATGTATAATATCTGTCTAAACTACACTTAAGATTTTCAAATGCTCAAAGTAAACAAGTGATCTTAGTGTCTTAAAACCTTAATAATTCAATAGCAAATTACACGAAACATAGACCAATATTTGCCAAATTATCTACCACATAATTACTACATAGGTAAATTAGGTCTTATACAAGAAACTAATATAAAGATCACTCATTACAAACTATATTAAATTCCACATAAAATTCTTAAAGATCACTTTCATTGTAGTTTCACATTTGACTTTAAGTGTATAAATCAATGTAAAACATGAGTTTCGATCATTCTTTATTTTTAGTATATCAAAAGTATGCTAGCTCCCCAAGATCTTTTACACCAAAGTTCTTGGAATAATATCTCGTAACTGTATAAAACTTATATTTTAGCTAGCTAATTGAAAAACATAGAATATGGGCAACACTAAATTTGCTGCCACAGGTCTTGAGAATAATTTCAAATACCATAGTGAAAAAACTGTAACACCAAACTGTAACAACTGCCTTTTTAAAAATTTAATTACAGAAACAGACTATGTATGACATAAGGTGTAAGTTTCTCTTGAAAAATGTGATCTTTTCAACTGGATAATTCCAAACACAATGTATTTGAAACTTGTTCTTCTCCAAATCTAAATCTCACCAGAAAATTTTGGAACAAAAGTGTTGGGCATGCTGAAGATAGACATGGCTATATATATATATATATATATATATTATATATATCATGCTCCACTTTAAAGAGATTTAGACAAAAAATTATTCACAATACACTTGACCATATCTTTATGAGTATTGTTTAGATCCTTGACCACAATATTCATCTTAGAGTGTCAAGAATTTTATTGAGCAATTACACTCAAAATAGCAAACTTAATTCAAGCAAAAGGAACAGGTGTATTCCCTTCCGTTTCTGCCACCCGCCGCTGAAGCTGAAAAGATGGTGAACTACTCAAGGGAGCCCGATAACCCTACCAAGTCCTGCAAAGCCAGGGGATCTGATCTCCGTGTTCATTTCAAGAACACCAAGGGAAACAGCGCATGCCATCAGGAAGCTGCCTTTAGCCAAGGCTAAGAGGTACTTGGAGGATGTTTTGGCCCATAGGCAGGCGATTCCGTTTACACGTTTCTGTGGAGGTGTTGGGCGTACTGCTCAGGCCAAGAATAGGCATTCAAATGGACAGGGTCGCTGGCCTGTTAAATCTGCTAGCTTCATTTTGGATTTGCTCAAGAATGCTGAAAGCAATGCAGAGGTGAAAGGCTTGGATGTGGATTCACTTTTCATTTCTCACATTCAAGTGATTCAGGCACAGAAACAAAGACGCCGCACATATCGTGCCCATGGAAGAATAAACCGGTACATATCTTCCCCTTGCCATATTGAGTTGATTTTGTCCGAGAAGGAAGAGTCTGTCAAAAAGGAGCCTGAATCACAGTTGGCCACCGGCAAATCTAGGAAGGCTTAAGCTCTATGTAATGGTGCTTTCATTGGCAATGGCTTTAGTGGATTCTACAAATTTTGAGGCATATTGTTACTTAATGCTATTGGAGGTTGCAAGACAAGTTTTGCTAGTGTTTAAATTCAAAAAGTTAATTCAAAGACATACTTTGACTTATAGAGACAGCTTTTTGTTCTTAAAAAAATATATATATCAAGCAAAAGGGTCCCTATGTTAATATTGGTAAATGCTCATATTATCACCAAAACCACAACTTAAAACTTAGCCCAATTATCTTCCAATATTTAAATTCTAGTCGAACCTAGAATTATGACATAGGTGACAACACTTTACTATATAAAGTAAGTAACAGGGTCCAAAACAAGCAGGAATTAACTAGATGGTATTTATTGAATGAAAATCTATGCCCATGCCTTAAAAAAAATTAACATAATTAACATTTCTTCCCCTTTATTTGACTTTTGTTTGTTTATGCACTGTCAATGAGATTAATCAATGACAGATATCCTATTAACAAATCTCAAAAGTTAGGCAAAATATCAGCTAACAAATTAAGAATTCAAAACAAATGAAAGGAAAATAAATTACTTATATTAATTTTTTGTACAACTTGAGTCACCACAAAATTGACACGTGATATTTTCTTAATGTCAAAATTATGAGTCAGACCAATAGAAGTTTTCTCGACTTCCCCTCATTTATTATTCACCTTAATTGGAAAATACATGTCAACCATTTATTGACACTTTAATTATCTATTTAGATATAAAATTGAACCCTAATCATTGAAAGACTATGCGCCCTTCAAATTTGGTGAACAATGAAAACTATATTTTAGAAATGGTCAAGAAGATAAGCAGTTTTTACAAGATCATAAGAAAAGTTCTTCCCCAATGATCTAATAAATAATACTGTCTATTAATGCTTATTGAAACTATAACTTGAGATTTTCTATAGGGTAAAAAATAAAAAAAAAACCCCGTGGTTTCAAAACGTATAAAACAACACCTCATACTTTGAACTAAATTGTAATGGTGACAGAATCCGTTAAACTTAATGGGGACAGATGAAATGACAAAAAATGCCTTGATATAATTAAGTAAAAGACAATTCAACAAAATCATT
This sequence comes from Coffea humblotiana, assembly GCA_023065735.1. Classification (NCBI taxonomy): domain Eukaryota; kingdom Viridiplantae; phylum Streptophyta; class Magnoliopsida; order Gentianales; family Rubiaceae; genus Coffea; species Coffea humblotiana. The sequence goes on from JACYVW010000137.1 coordinate 74,402, forward strand.
TGTTTCATTCTCTAGAAAGAGTGAATTAGGGGTTAAAGGGTAGAACGGGTATATTTGTTAAAAATTAGGTATAAATTTTTTTTTTAGGTTCTAATAAGTTATTTCCGTTAATTTTAATGGATTCCATCACATTTACAATTCAATTCAAAGTATGATGTGTCGTTTTTGTACGTTTTGAAATTACGGAGAGCTTTTCTGTATATTAGATTTACCACAAGGGCTCTTTTTTTGTTATTTACCCTTTTCCATATTGTTAAAATTGCTGATCAATGAAACTCAACAAAACTTTGATCAATAGTTTGAATTACCATGGTACCTTGAAAAAAGACTAAAGCACAAATTTCTGCATAATCTTAGTATTTTAATTTGTCCTTTAAAACTGGCCTTTTTTACATTATAATGTAATTATGGCACTTTAGAAACTTTACTTGAAGTACAATAACAACAAGATTAACCAAACCAAGTGCTAAACTCAACTTTGCTTTTCCATCTCAAAACAATACTGCCAAACAAATTATCAACAAAACAACAATTGCTCATAGAAATATTGCAAACTTTAAACAATTATATACGAAGATATAATCATACACCTGGAGCAATAATAATAGGTGAACAATTAATGGCAATATTCATGTGGGAGATAAAGTATATTTCTGAAGAGTGCCCTTTGGATAGTATAAACCTCCCACTCAAGTGAAACAGTAAGACAGCTTTAGAAGAACTGATGTGCTGCAAGTAAATAGACACTTTCCAAGGTCATAATTTCCTCTTACTGTACACTTAATCCTTTTAAAATTGATATATATGATTATCATCTTCGGACAGATAACTATATAATACAATTATAAAAGATAAACACCTCAAAATCCTTAGTAAATAAATTTATGAATTATGATAATGGCCACCTCGGTGTACCAATTATAATATTTCAATAAACCATTTAATTGAGACAAATACTGTATGACCATAAATGTACCATGATGATCACTTAACCCTTCCAAAATTAATATGCATAACTACCCGCTTCGGGTAGGTAATTATGATAATAATTTTAGAAGACAAACATCCCAAAATCCTTATCAAATAATTTTATGAATTAAAACAATAGCTACTTTGGTGATACCATTAAAATCATTCAACTGAGACATTGGCAAACTAAAACTTGTTTGCTCAAAGTAAATCCCAAATCCTTCGTCCAATTTGCTTAAAAACTTTAATTGTGCCTTTGAAATCGTGGGCAAAGGAAATATATGACATATTTTTATAAATACATGAACCAAGAAGGCTACCCCAAATATTACGCCAAAGGTTCATATCTCAAGTAACAATTTCAACTTTTAATAAAATCCAAGTTGAAAATCAACGTAGAACTTTTTCTTTTTTGGGAATACAATCAACGTAGAACTTCAAAACACGAACATCTCAAGATCCTTATTAAATAATTCTGTAAATATAACAAAGGTCACTTTGGTGATACCATTCATTATAGTTTAAGAATTATTTAACTGAGGCAAAAAACTTTATGCATGTAAGCTCTTTCGCGTCACTCATAGAAGAGCAAAACAGACAAATTGTACTTATATTCATGAAGTTCCAAGAAGGGATCATATAGAATATATCAAAGTTTAGCATATAAGGAGTCCCACATCTTAAGATCATCTCTCAAAGCATTGAGCTTATAAATCAGTCCATTCAATAAAATAACGGTACGATACCCATGGAAATCAACAAATACTTTGCAGCTGTGATTTCCATATCGTCATGCATAAACATGTATGCAGCAATGAACTTTAGTTCATAAGAATAGAGAGAGAAGCTGTTTTGTGGAACTAGGCACTTTCAAGTAACAAAAATTGACTAAGGCCCTGTTTGATAATCCAATTTAACACTTAAACTTAATGGATTCAGATTTTAATATATTTAGATGGGTTTGATAATAAAAAATTGGACATCTGAATTAATTAACTAACACTAAATTTCGTGGGCAAATCTTGCTCTCAAAATTAAGTAATAAACTATTCACCTATTACTGAATTATCACTAAATGTGATATACACTCAAATGTATTACATTTAATATTTAACAATTTAATAACTTAATGAATTCAAACTTCATATTTCAATTTTTAGATTTCAATTTTATCAAACACACCCTCCAGTTACTTTCTGCAATTTTATCCCCATGTCTAGCTTTAACATGGATATAAACCAACTGAAGGCATTTTGTTTGTTGAAACAGGATACAATTAAATGCCGAATCAAGTTGATTATCTGTACAACCTATGAACAATCTACCATTGACTTACACAAATTTATAAGTTAATAAAAGAGCCACGCACTTAGGCGCTATCACTGGCATAATTTGCCGAAAGTATTCTTAAGTAGAACGCAAGTGAGCATCTTGAGGCTTGAGACTTGATACATAACAGTATGACCTTTGACAAACAAGTGACCAATCAGACACTTAACCCATGATCGAAGCATATAGTATAAATAAAAAGCTATTGCCACACAAACTACTATATCAATATAAGTTTCAATAAAATTATAAACCATGCATGCTATAGGAAACATACATATTGATCCCTTCTCAATCATGGACCATATACTAAATCACGAGTCAAACATATATGATTCAAGTGACTTTAAAGCATGATCCAAGTAAGAAAATAATAGCCATATATCAAAGCTTCTTAAGGAGAATAGAAGCAAATCTTTAGTTACATGGATCCTAAGTTATTTATCATGACTTGTGTATTAACATATCAAGAACTTGCTTGGGAAAACAAACTCTCATCCATGGTCTATTGCAAATTTGCATTTTGGTCAACCACAGTAATCGGATTGAGCAGACAATTAGGACCAGTACACTTCATTCTTAAATTATGCTTCCATCAATCACGGTTTTAATACGGCTGACCACTGCAATCCCACATATGACAACATAGAATAAGATGCACAACAGCAACCATATACACGATTTACGTCAAATCTTTTTTAGGAAACAACACAGCAATTCAATTGCTTTGTGCGGTTAAGAATTAAATTAAGAAACCAAAAGATCTAGCAGATCTAACAATCGGCACGCATGTTGTGAAACCTCGAAATTTCCAGTCTTTTCTTTTTCTGTTTGACAAACACCAAAAAATATGCAACAAATTGGAACAAAAAAATTGAACAGGAGAAAAAATTGGGAGTTACACAAAAATTAACTCCTAGTAATATTTATCATTTGATAACTCTTATCACTTTCCACCTTTCACCCTTCATGTCAGACAGAGAAAAAAATATGCTGAGAGAGGGAACAAAAGAGAGAGAGGGGGACGAAGTTTCAAGTTTAGAGAAAAAGGAGCGAAGGGAACGCAAAAATTCGACGAGTTTGGACAATGGACATGTAAGGTTATGAACTTTTCTTCTAAATTTCCATGTTTTATGTTTATTGCACAAAGATTTTCAGGCTTAGGAGCCAAAAAGCTTTTATGGAATTAGAGTAAAAGTTTAGTCAATTTTGATAGGTTTAATTAAGGGTATGTAAAGTCAAAAAATTCCGATTACTGACCGATTTTGAATTGAATTCGGAATTTTCGAATTCCGGTAATTCGGAATGAAATTCGGTAATTCTGATTTTGAATTGGTTGAAATCGGGTCAAATTCGAAAATATAATTTATGAAATCGGTAATTCCGATTTCGAATTGGAATTTGAAATAGGAATTCGAAATCAGAAATATAATTCTGATTTCATTTTATAATATATATATAATATAATATTTTTAACAATATATTATATATGTAATATATAATTTATATTATATAACATAATAAGTTAATAACAATGGCTCCGTTTGCACTTTACAAAACAACCTCCAAAAAGACAAAAAAGTAAAAGTGCAAATTGCAAAACCTAATATGTTCTTCCGCCCTTCCTCAATTCGTCTCTCAAGTCTCACCTTCCTATCCTCCGCCTCCACCGCTAGCGGCCAGACTCTGCCAGTCTTCAGTAGCGAGTAGAGACTTGAGAAGGTGCTCAACTATTCTGCCTTTAGCTTTCCTACTTCCTCAGCTTTCATCTCCACTCTCTCTCACTCTCGGTTTCACCTTCATCTTCAAGCCATCTTCAAGCCTGACAGTCTTCATCTTCAAGCCATCATCAGCCTTCATCTTCAAGGACAAATTGAGGTACGCAGGTGATTTTACTTAGCCTTCATCTATGTTTCTAGTTTATTTTTCTTAGTCATTTCATCAAACAGCTTCTGAGTAGGAGAGTTGGGGGAGTTTCCTCATATAGGGCCCCCTTTTGTTGCCCTAAATAACATGCACTTTGGTTTTGGGATTTATTTCTGTGATTTGGGCCCTAATAGTAAGAAAGAGATTTTGCAATTCTGCACATGGTAAAAGGGACAGAGACGACGTGACTATTGCTTGTGAAGGGAGAATAATGGCGGGTCGATTTGTGGAGGGACCTATCATGCAAGTTCATTCACTTCACCAAAAGAGATGATAGATGATAGGTGAATGATGATAGATCTATTACTCCCCCAGCAAGCAGCCTAGACTGATAAAATTGCCCACTTTAATGCAAGATTCTTCCCTACTAGCTAGAACCTTGTTTTCTTCTTGTACTATAATTTAGAAATTGAAAAGGCTTGAGAGTAAAGACTTCAGCTTGATGTTTGATCCAGCACTAAAAGTCAATTTCGGACAGGAATTGTTGCTTACATTTGTATTATTTGATATTTGTTGTTTTGGTATTTCGACTTTAGATTGTAACAAATGGTTGTTTTGGACTGGAAGTATTGTGATGTTTTGTATTCTCATATGAAGTGTCTGACTTGTGAGAAGTCATTAAAACAAGAAAAAAAAGGGAAAACAGGCTTTAAATTCGGTGAATTCGGAATTCACCGAATTCCGAATTCAATTCGGAATCGAATTCAAAATCGGAATTGGCCATTTCAAATTTGAAATCGGTCGGAGAAATTCATGTCAAAATTTCAAAAAAATTCCGATTTCAAACTTCCGATTTACCGATTTCAAATTCGATGCACACCCCTAGGTTTAATTGTTTAAATCACGAAATTGGCAAGTCACAGCACTCTCCTTATTGAATATTACTTCCCTAGTGTTGGTGACTTTAGAATTTGGTACTACTACTATTAAAGTTGGACTTGCTTGACCTAAGAACCTGAGAAGATTAGAAAGAGATACAGAGGAATATCACTAGTTTTTCTTATATGAATTTAGAGACATAGGCTAACGATTTCATAATGTTCCATGGCTTGAGAACATAGAATCCGGAAACTTAAACTAGAGTTTGAAAAAAAAAGGAAGAAGATGATCTTGGAGCTTGCTATCAGTAATTGCAACACAGGAAGCAAGGGTGTTGGGATTTGGAGTATTTTATTTAATTTATACTTTACCCTCCCTATTTAGATTCCCACGTTTATTTAAGCATAGTGTTTTTGGTTTATGTTACTTGACTGTAACTTATATATACAAATTCTATGTTAGGTATATTCAAGAAAAATCTTTGCATGAAAGTTAGTTATGTATTGATTAGTTAGGGAGACCAAAATACTGGGGCGTGTAAATCATTTCACTTAAGTTCGAAGTTGGTTGATAGCAGTATATTAGGTCTTGAGAAATGATATTTAGTAGATTTTGTGAAATTTACACATTGGGTCTTTTATTAGGTTATGTTGGGCTTGTGTAGTCCAGCCTATTTAGTGTGCCAAACCATAATTTAACCCTTTAGATTTCCAAGTCAAACATGACTTGAGATTAGATCATATACTAGTCAACTTGACTAGTACTAGTACCGTAGGTTTTCATTCTTGAAAACGAGAAAAAGAGCTTGAATCGTCAACCTTGAGAGAAATGAAGAGAGAGAAATTGGGGAGAGAAACAACTTCAAGGTCTTGATTGGAGGGTGATTTTGAAACCCGATTGAGATGAAATTTTATCCATACAATCCTCACGTCAAGTTTTACCCATCTACTGGTTCAGATTTTGGATTTCCTTTTCGTTTGGTAACACCTTTTTAATCCCATTTCTTTGACAGTTGTAGTTTTTTAGAGATGATTCTGTAGCAATTTTACTTTGTTGATATTGGTGATATTGTTATCATCCGAATATTTCGGGTAGACCCAGGCATTCCTATTATTGTAATAGTGAAGATTTTTTACTGGACTAGGTCCTGTAATTTTTTTTAATTTGGATTTTTCACGTAAATAATCTTGGTGTCCTGTGCCTTCGATTTTTCTGCATTTATTACTACTGTTGGCATCGTTGTTTGGTGGTTTGATTTAGCTCTATTTTAACTGGTACTTGGGGAAAGAATAACTCGTCCTAGATTAATTATGATATTGTGTGTCTACACCGATATTCCTTTCCAATAAAGTGGTATCAGAGCAACTAGGTTGGGCATGCTCATTTGTATTGGTTAAAATGGATAATTCGAATAGTGGTTGAATGATAAAATTGAATGCAACTAATTATTCAATTTAGAAACCTAAAATGGAAGATTACTTATATTATAGAGATTTGTTTGAACTTGTTCTAGGAGATAAGGGTAGGTTAAGTGATATGAGTGATGAAAAATAGGCTGTTATGTACAGAAAAACTATTGGTAATATTAGAAAGTGGATTAGTCAGAATATTTTTCAACACTTTGCAAATGAAACTAGAGCTGATGCATTGTGGAAAAAGTTAGAAATATGTACGAAAGAAAAATTGATTTAAATAAAGCCTCCTGCTTGAAACAAATTACTCGGATGAGATACAAAAATGGTGTGGATATAACTGAGTATCTGAGTAATTTTCAGGACTTAATAAACCAAGCATCTACATTGAACTTGAACTTGGATGATAAGGTGCAGGCTTTGCTATTGTTCAGTTCACTGCCAGATAGTTGGCAGACAATGGTGGTTTCTATCAGTAATTCGGTTTTGAATGGTGTGTTAACCATGGATATAGCAAAAGAAGCTGTCATGAATGAAAAACTTAAGTGGAAGGAACAAGGAATTGTGAATGAATTCTAGACCTTGGTGACAGAAAAAAGATGGAAGGGGGAGAAGCAAAAAGTAAAGGACCCACAATAGGAATGATAAATTCAGAGGCAAGTCTGAGTCATGAAAAAATAATACATGCTTTTATTGCAAGAAGAAGGGGCACTATATGAAGCAGTACAGAATCTTAAAGTGGGAACAAACTGAGAAAAAGGGGAAAGGTAAGACGAAGGAAAAAGATGATGAGGAGACTACAGTAGTTGTGGCAGCTCATGAAGATATGTTTGTGTTCTGTGATGATGGTCATGTGAATATTATCTGTTATGATAGTGATTGGGTAGTTGATTCGAGTGCATCCTATTATGTTACTCCTCACAGGCATTTTTTCTCAACCTATGTCGAAGGAAACTGTGGTTATGTTAGGATGGGAAATGAAGTCTCGTGCAAAGTTGTTGGCATGAGAGACATATATTTGGACACAGATATTGAGTGCCAGTTGATCTTGAAAAATGCTCGACATATTCCTGATATTCACTCTAATCTTGTTTCTACAGGAAAACTTGATGACGAGAGCTACCATTCCTTGCAAGATGGAGGCAAATGAAAACTCAGCAAATGAAATCTCGTTGTTGCCAAAGGAAAGAAGTAAAGTACCATTTACTTGATGCAAGCCCAATTGGAAAAGCGAGAAATGAATGCAGTTTCGTGATTTCTCAATTAACCTTTTGTAGTAAAATAGTGTAGAACAAAGTACACCAACTTAGGACCAATAACAAGTTGTGAAAAAGATACCTAAAAATGAGTTGTATTCAACAAGAAAATAACTTCTCTGTTGTCTTGCTCACTTCAGATACAATTATATATACATAGAGACAGAAACCCCTCACAATTAATACCAACTAACAACTAATGGACATCAATAAACCAAAAGATAATTCTAGACTCTACAAGAAAGTAACAGTAGTAAATGATAAACTAATTGCTCTTCATTAATCTCAAAAAATCAACTTTAATGTTCAACACTCTCCCTTAAAGTGATTTTTTGGAAACTAATCCAAGTTTGTCCCAAAGCACCTCAAAAGCTGCCCTGGGAAGTGCCTTAGTTAAAATATTTGCAATATTCTCATTACTTCATATGTCTAAAACTTTGATGGCACCATCAAGAAATTTCTTTCTAATGAAATGTTGCTTCAATTCAATATGCTTGGTTCTTGCATGACAAATTGGATTGGAAGCAAGCTTCATAGTGCTCTGATTGTCATCAAAAACTTCAGTGGGTCCAAAAATAGGAAGATAAACATCTTCAAGAAGCCTTCTAAGCCATACACATTCCTGAGCAGCAAGAGCTGTAGCTTTGTATTCTACCTCTGTTGTTGATAGCGAAATAGAATCTTGTTTCCTGCTACCCTAGGACATTGCTATTGAACCACATAGAAATACATATGCTGAAGTAGATTTATGGTCATCCAAATCTCCTCCCAAATCAGCATCTGTGTATCCATGTAGTGAAAAATCAGCACCACTCTTGTATAGCAATCCCATATCAGATGTGGTGTTTATGTATTTCAGAATTTTTTTTGCCACTTCTAAATGTGGCTTCCATGGTGCTTGCATGAACTGACTTATAAAGTTGACAGAAAACATGATATCTAGCCTTGATATAGTCAAATAAAGAAGCCTTCCAACCAATGCATGAAAAGGACGAGGATCCAAGAGAAGTGAGCCCTCCTTGCTCTTAATCTTTGCATTTGCATCAAGAGGGGTAGAACATTTCTTGCTAGTCTTCATTCCAAATCTGTCAACAAGCTTCTTAGCATATCCTTCTTGTGTTAAAAAGATTCCATCCGTTACAAACTTCACTTCTAAGCCAAGAAAATTACTTAACTCACCAAAATCTTTCATTTCAAATCTCGTTGAAAGTTCAGCTCTTAGATTTGCTACTTTTTTTCATCATTTCCTGTTACTATCATGTCATCCACATACAACAATACCACCATATGTAGATCTCCAAAATTTTTAATAAACAAACTAGAATCAGAATGGCTAGCAACAAAACCATAGAAATGCAAATATTCAGCAATCTTTCTATACCAAACTCTTAGAGCTTGTTTTACTCCATAAAGTGCATTTTGGAGTTTGAAAACAAAGTTAGGATGGGTCTTAGACATGTAACCTGGTGGTTGTTCCATGTAAATGTGTTTATCTAGCTCACCATATAGAAATGTATTTTTCACATCAAGCTGCCATGGTTTCCACCCTTGAGATGCTGCCAAGGAGATTGGAACTTGAACTGATGTCATTTTTGCCACAGGACTAAAGGTTTCTTCAAAATCTTCACCGTACTTTTGAGAAAAACCGCGAGCAACCAACCTTGCTTTGAATCTGTCTATGCTGCCATCTGCTCTCCTTTTCAGCTTATAAACCCATTAACATGTGATAGGATGTACATTTCCTATCCTTGGGACAAGATCCCAAGTTTCATTCTTCATTAGTGCTTTCATTTCTTCATCCATAACAAGCTTCCAATCGTTTAAATCGTTGGCCTCTTCATAGCATGACGATTCATCTTCATCCTTTGGTCCTACAAAATAACATGAGTAAGTAGTAACAAAGTTTTCATCTCGATAAAGGGTTGGTTTAATGATACTTCTCCTTGGCCTTTGATTTACTGATTCTGATGATTGCTCTGAAGAAGCATCTTGAAGAGATTGCTCAATCTCATTTTGACAACTTATGCGCCCCCTTCACATGACATGGAACCTTGAAGACTAGAAGAACCATTTGCAACTTCAACTGACATTGGCAAGATAGTTGTCTTTGGTGCGTAAAGATTCTGATCTGAAGTGGTCTTTTTTGGAGTGTGGTAGCTTGATTTCTCATCAAACACAACATCTCTAGAAATAGTAAACTTGTGATTTTTAGGATCCATGCATTTTCAGCCTTTCTTTCTATCATCATACCCTATAAAAATGCACTTCTTTGCTTTTGAATCACGCTTACTCCTTTTGGAATTTGGAACATGAACATAGCAGACTGAACCAAACACTTTAAAGTGTTTGACGTTAGGCTTCTCTCCGTATATCAGCTCATATGGAGATCTCATATTGGTTGGACTGAGAGGTATCCAATTAATCACATATGCTGCACACATCATACCTTCTGCCCATAAAATTTTAGGCAAATTCTTGGCATGTAACCCGCTCTTGCAAGTCTCATTAATATGTTAGATTTTTCTTTCGGCAACCCTATTTTGCTATGGGGCTTCTGTACAACAGAGCTGCCTTCTTATCTCGAGTTGTTGACAAAAAAAAAAAGAAATCATCAGAAGTGAACTCTCCACCATTGTCAGTTCTTAGCCGCCTTATATTCATGCCAGTTTCAGCTTCCACCATTTCTTTAAATTCCTGAAATCTAGACAAAACATGTAATTTTTGTTTTACAAAATAGACCAATGTAAATATTGTAAAGTCATCAACTAAAATTAACATAAATCTGAATGCAAAAAGTAAAGGTGTTCTAGTTGGTCCAAATAGATCTCCATGAATGCATTCCAAATGAGTCCTGCTTCTTATGATAGACTTATCAAATGGGATCCTATGAGACTTCCCAAATTGACATTCTTCACAAATTTTCTTTTAGTTAAAATTAGTTAAATTGGGCAAGCCATTAACCAATTTCTTCTATACCATTACTTTCAATTTTTCCATGTTGACATGTCCCAACCTTACATGCCAAATAGAGACATTATCATTTTAGCTCATTTTTTCAACATAAGATGAAGAAACTGATAAAACAAATAAATCTTTAACTCTCTTACTCGTGTGAATAACATTAGCATCTAATACTCTTATGTTATTAAGAAATTTAACATCTTTTGGGCAACAAAGAACAAAGCTACCAAAATCCACAGCCCAGGAACATGAAACACACTATTAAGAGTAATTTGATCATTGTCCTTACCACTTATGATGAGCTTTTCTTCTTTTGACACTGAGTGTATGGAGTTGTTTGCTAAAACAATGGCATATTTACCATTATATTGATGAAAATTTGAGAATTTGGATTCATCACTAGTCAAGTGATGCCTACAACCAGAATCAACAATCCATTCATCTTCAAGATTGATGGAGGCCAATGCATCAATATCTTTCATTTCAGCCACAAAACATTTTCCCCATATTCATCAGATTGATCATCCTTTTCTGCTAATGCAACATTAGTTTCTCATATTCTAACCTTGCAGTTCTTTATTATATCTCCAGGTTTGTGGCAACGGTAACATATTATTGGCTTTCTACCATCTTTCTCTGAAAACTTAGCTTTTTCTCTATTCGAGTCAAATTTCTTCTCTTTTCTTTTGAAATTCTTTCTAGTAGCCAACAAGACTTCTCCTTCCCCTTCTAAAACTTGAATAATAGCCATTTGCTTAGCTAAAGACTCCTATGAAGTCAAAAGATTCTCTAACTCTTCCAAAGATGGTTGTTGTGCTCATCCTTGAATAGATGTAATAAAAGGTGTGTACTCTGGTTTCAAGCCTCGAACAATGCAACGTCTAAACCGTGCTTCCAAGATCAGCTCATTTGGATCTAGTAATGATATCTCTGAACACAAGCTTTTTTTATCTTGACAAAGAACTGAGAAATTGAGAGTTCACCTTGTGTTGCATTTGCCAACTCAGCTGACTTACATCCTTTTTGTTGTATAGTTGATTGAGAGTTTCTCAAATCTCATTTGCAGACTTGCACTTGATAATATGTTCAAAGAGACCATGAGAGATAGATCTTTTTAGAGCAAACTCAGTCTTGCCATTCAAACTTCTCTACTTCTTAATGGCTTCAACATTTTGTTCATTAGATTCTGGTTGCTTAGTTTTATCACCACCAACCACGTTCCACATATCTTCACCAACCAAATAAGACTCCATGCAGGGCTTGCATATCATGTAATGAGACTGATTCAGCAACTCCATTCCCAGTCCATTAAAATGACATGTATAGTCCATTATCACAGCTAATCTTCTTCACTACGGGATAAAACAAAGATAGCAATCACCCTTGAAACTCTAGCACCATGTAGAAAAATGGTGTAGAACAAAGTACACCAGCCCAGGACCAGTAACAAACTGTGAAAAAGGTACCTAAGAATGAGTTGTGTTCAACAAAAAAATAACTTCTCTATTGTCTTGCTCACATCAGACACAATTATATATACATAAAGACAGGAACCCTCACAATTAATATCAACAAACAACTAAATGACATCAATAAACCAAAAGATAATTCTAGACTTTACAAGAAAGAAACTGTGGTAAATGATAAACTAATTACTATTTGTTATTCTCAAAAAATCAACTTTAATGTTCAACACCTTTGGCATAGGCAATTTGGGCACATGGGTAAAAAGAAGATTCATACATTTATTCGCAAGCAGCTCCTACCTGAAGTTAAAGGTAATGCACTCAAACCTTGTATTTACTACATTTATGGAAAACAATATAAAGTTGCATTTCAAAATTTTCCTTCATCTAGAAAATTGAATCCGTTAGAGTTGGTGCACACTGATATTTGCTATATGAAAGATAAGTCTCTTGGTAATACTGTTTATTTTGTAACTTTTATTGATAATTTTGCTAGAAAAATTTGGTGTTTTGTTTTAAAATTCAAAGCTCAGCATGAGCACACTTTAACTACTTTGAGATGGACACTAGAAAGTAGTTAAAGTGCGTTTGTGCTGATAATTGTGGTGAATACAGGGGACCATTTGAAAGCTACTGCAAGTCCAATAGGATCAGACTAGAAAACATAGTACCAAAAACTCCTCAAAAAAATGTAGTCGTAGAGAGAATGAATAGATCCATCACTGAGCGAGTCAGATGCATGCTCTCCAATGCTAAGCTGTCAAAATCCTTTTAGAGGTAAGGCAATAAGGACTGCAATTGATTTGATTAATCTTTCTCTGTCAGTTCCTTTAGATGGTGATATTTCAGAGAAAGTATGGATGGGGAAAGATGTGTCCTTTAAATACTTGAGAGTTTTAGATTGTCTAGCATTTGTTCATATTCCCAAAGATGAGAGATCAAAACTTGATGTAAAATCAAAACAGTATATTTTCTTGAGTTATGGGCATGAAGATTTTGGCTGTAGATTATATGATCCTGTTGAAAAGAAGGTGATCAGGAGCAGAGATGTTATCTTCCTTGAAGATCAAACCATTGAGAATATTAATAAAGGTGACAACCCCAAATTCTTAGATGACATTCCTACTAGTTCAAATCTAGATCCAGATCCAGTTCCAGTACAAATTGATTTTGATTATGGGGGAGTTGACACAAAGCAGAGAGAGAATATTAATGGTAATGACACTGCTATTAATGAACTTGAACAAGAGACACCGCCAACTCCGCCACGATCACAAGATGAGTTTAGGAGATCTAGCAGAGAAATGAGACCTTCTAACAGATATAATCCTAATGAATATGTGTTGCTGACAGATGGAGAAGAACCGAAATTCTACAGTGAGCTATAGAGCATGAGAGGAAACAAGATTGGTTGCAAGTTATACAAGAGGAGATGATATCTTTACATAAGAATCACACATATGATTTGGTGAAATTGTCTAAGGGTAAGAGAGCATTCAAAAATAAATGAGTATATAGATTGAACACTCAAGAGCGTAGTTCACAACCAAAGTACAAGGCAAGATTGGTTGTGAAGGATTTAGTCAGAAAAAAGGTGTAGATTTCAAGGAAATTTTCTCTTCTATGGTGAAGATGTCATCATTCTAGGTTGTTCTTGAAATTGCAGCTAGTTTGAATCCGGAGATTGAACAACTTGATGTAAAGACAGCCTTCTTACATGACGACTTGAAAGAAAAAATTTACATGGAGCAACCTAAGAGGTTCAAAGAAAATGGCAAAGAAAATCTTGTATGTCGTTTAAAAAAGAATTTGTATGGATTGAAACAGGCACCAAGATAGTGGTACAAGAAGTTTGACTCCTTCATAATGGACCATGAGTACCATAGGACTACATCTGATCATTGTATCTATGTGAAGAATTTTTCTGACGGTAATTTTATTATTCTTTACTGTATGTTGATGACATGTTGATTGTTAGTGGTGATGCTATAAAGATAGACAAGTTGAAAAATGAGTTAAGTAAATCCTTCGCAATGAAAGATTTAGGTCCAACTAGATAGGTTCTTGGGATGAAAATCTCTCATGACAGACAAAATGGGAAACTGTGGTTATCTCAGGAAAAGTACATTGAGAAGGTGTTTGATAGGTTTAACATGAGTAAGGCTAAGGAAATCTCTATTCCACTTGCGAGTCACTTCAAGCTAAGCATTAAGCAGTGTCCTACAAGTGAGAAAGATAAAGAAGACATGAGAAAGATTCCTTATGCATTGGCTGTTGGTAGTTTGATGTATGCTATGATTTGAACCAGGCCAAATATAGCTCATGCAGTTGGGATAGTCAATCGGTATCTCTCCAATCTTGGTAAGGAGTATTGGAATGCTGTCAAGTGGATTCTCAAATATCTCAAGGGAACTTCCAAATTGTGTTTATATTTCGGCAATGGCAAGACCATGCTAGATGGGTACACCGATACAGATATGGCAGGTGATCTCAATAACAGGAAATCCACATCTGGGTACTTGATGCTTTTTGCAGGGGAAGCAGTATCATGACAAAGTAAGTTACAGAAGTGTATCGCTTTTTCAAGTACGGAGACAGAGTATATCGCAACCATTGAAACATGCAAGGAGACTCTTTGGCTGCAAAAATTCCTTCAGGAGTTGGGTATGAAACAAGAGAAGTATAGTCTTCACTGTGACAGTTAGAGTGCCATTCATTTGTGTAAAAATTCTACATTTACTCTCGATCCAAGCACATAGATGTGAAGTATCATTGGATTCGGAATGTATTGGATTCTAAGTTATTGATACTTAAGAAAGTTTCCACTAATGATAATGGTGCTGCCATGCTGATTAAGGTATTGCCTAAGGAGAAACTCTTGTTTTGCAGATAAGAAGCAGATTTGGTGGAGCCCTCCAAATGAGTTGGAGGGAGAGATTGTTGGGCTTGTGTGGTCTAGCCTATTTTGTGGGCCAAACCATAACTTAAGCCCTTTAGATTTTCAACTCAAAAATGACTTGATATTAGATCAAGTACTATTCAACTTGACTAGTACTAGTATCGTAGGTTTTTACTATTGAAAACAAGAAAAGGAGTTTCAACCGTCAACCTTGAGAGAAACGAAGAGAGAGAAATTGGGGAAAGAAACAAGAGAGAGAAACAATTTCAAGATCTTGATTGGAGGGTGATTCAAAATTCGATTGAGACGAAATTTTATCCATGCAATCCTCTCATCAATCTCTACCAATCTACTGGTTCAGATATTGGATTTTCTCTTCATTTGGTAACTCCCCTCCAAACCTAATTTGCAATTGTAGTTTTTTGCGGGTAATTTTGTAGCAATTTTGCTTGATTGATATTAGTGATATTGTTGTCATCAGAATATTTCGGGTAGACTCGTGTGTTCTTATTATTGTGATAGTGGAGATTTTTTACTGGATTAGATCCCGTGATTTTTTTCAATTTGGATTTTTCACGTAAAAATTTTTGGTGTTCTATGCCTTTTATTTTTCTTCATTTATTATTATTGTTGGCATCGTTGCTTAGGGGTTTGATTTATTTCTATTTTAACTAGTACTTGGGGAAAGAATAATTTGTTCCGGATTAACTCTGAAATTGTGTGTCTGCACCAGTACTCCTTTTTAACAGGTTATTAAGTAAAGTTATTTTATTAGTGTTTTTGTTCACACAATTACACAAGTTTTGTAGATTTGACAAAAAGGGTCACGACATGTTTTCTTAGTTATTTTTACTAAAGGCCTTTTAACTTATATTAAATCAAAATTCTAAACTAATTTTCATGTGATAATCCGTCTTGTGATTTAACATACGGTTTAATATCCAAATACTTATATTAAACTTTGAATTCCAAAATTTCTTTTTGATATATTTAATTAGTGGCTCAATAATAATTTGATTAGAATATACAAGGATGAAATCTTATAAATTGCAGAATCACCCTTGAAGTTTTGGTTAATTATGATGAGGTAGCTAAAGTATTTCAAGAAAAAATGTTCCTTTTTGGCTCAAAAGCTTTGGAGTTGGACTAGTTTTAGATTAAATAGTCTTTTTGTTTAAATTGAAAACAAGTTCTTTTAAAATGGACACAATTATAATAAGTATAATTTGATTAAACCCAATGTGTCTTTTAGTAAAGCCAACCTTATTATAGAGATTCCTTTTGACCTAAATGAATCTAGGGACACCACCAAATAAAAATTGTAAATTCAAATATAAAAATAAACAAGGCTTTTTCATTAGTGGGCTTAGCTATAGATACGAATCCCAAATTCAAATTTGATCCAAACTAATGCAGCTCATTTCTATAAAAGTAAATAAATAAGTTAAATAGATCAATGAATAAATAAATAAATAACACTTATTTCAAGGACAACCAAATTATGGCACTTTCTAAAACCAATTGAAACTTTCTAAATTAGGAAACTTTTCAAATGAGGAAAACTTGAGGGAAGGGAAAGCTTTCTAAATTAGGAAACTTTGAGATTCTTTTTACAAAGGACCAGACATGTTTTCTAAGGTTATTTTAGATAGGATTAGATACTTTAGAATTAAGATAGTGAACTAATTAAGGTTTATATGTTGTTAGTTATAGGTGACAGCAAGTTTAAGGACACACTAAGAATTTCTTCAAGCAAGCAATTTGAAATAAGTTTTGTTTACCCTTATGTGTTTTTCTAAAGTATTAAATATGAGTTTTCTCACATCAAAATCTTACCTTGCTATATGTAAAATAGATCATGTATGCCTATTTGAAATACTTTGTTATGTTATAAAATTTGAAATGAGTGGCATATTTTCATAAAATAAAATAAATATGTATGTGATGTGTGAAATGAATTTATATTACGAAAGTTCGAAATGATCATGAAATAGACTGTAGGGGGTATAGTCCTATTATGTTATGATGTCATTATAGCTATTATGCCTGACCGATTGACAATGATGATAGCTGTTGTACTCGACCGATTGACTTATTAACATATCTAGTCTATTGGAGAATGCAACTGTTTCCAATTGATTCCAATTGCTGACGTGGCGCACTACCATTGGTCAAAGTGTGGTCACCTCTCAAGCGTTTCTCACGTGTCAAGAGTTTTGTTCTAGGGCATTTCTTGTCTTCTTTCCCTTCATTCCTCTATGCCGCTTCATTCCTCTCCAGAACTCCTCTCCCCTTCTAGGGCTTTTCTGTGAGAACTCGAAAAAAAAAATTTCCTTATTTTAGGGTTTTATCGATTTTCGTGCACACAATTTTTATATTTTCTTTATTATATTCATTATACATATATTTTATAAGTAAATATAGTTTTTAAATCATTTTCCTAGTATAAGTGAGTTCACGAGAAATTAGGAGCGAATAGTGGATGTGGGACCCGCTAGTGCGTTAAGTGAGAGAAATTCGGCCAATTAGGTTAGGTTTTGCAGAAAGGCATTAAATTACTAGGTGTTAAGAGATAATTAGAGGTTGGTTAGATATTTGGTCATTGGTAAGTAAAAGCATAAGAAAGAAATCCAAAAAGGTGCCATGTGTCGCGTCTTAGTTGGAGGAAACTTGCCTAACTTTCTTTAAACTTTACCAAAAGCTTAATTTGACCAAAATCATCTTCATTCTTGCTTCATCTTGGCCGAAATATTGAGAGAGAAAAAGGGAAAGAAAGCTCCAACTTTTCTTTCAATTTCTTGTCCAAAACTTGAAATCCAACCGATAAAACTTCGAATTCCTCCGTAGAAATAGCTTACTAAGGAGGATTGAAGGTGAGTGTGGAGTTGTTTTGCAAGGGAAAGCTCTAAGTTGCTACCTTTCTTGAGGATTAAGGTATTTTGTTTGGAACTTAACTTTTGTTCATAATAAATGATGAATTAGTGCCTTATGGTAGTTAAGGAGCTTGTTTTATGGATGATTTTATGGATTAAAGTGAAGTTAGGTGAATTTCTTATTTTCTTGGGAATTTTTCTGTTTTCATATGATGATCATAGTTGGCTTGAATTGATGACTTAATATGGTGTGATTTGGAGCTATTATGCGTTAATTGTAGCGAATTGCGGAAAATTTCAGCTTTCTATGGAAATTTCAGCTTTAGGGTTTTCAATTTGGGGCTTTCTTATGGATGGCTATTTAGTTTATAATTGGCTATGATTGAAGGATATTGTGACCCTAATGGTATGTATTTACTAGCCTATGATTGATATGTGAATTGTGGTTGGTTTGGATGAATTGAGTGATTGTTTGTAGGGTGGAAATGCTGAAATTTTAGGGGAAATGCTGCCCGACTGTTGTAAACATTGGGGCTTTGTGAATCTAGGTTAAGAATGGGTAAATGTGAAAGACTTTAGGGTTTGCTTCGCCTTTTAACCTTAAATTCGATGTATTTTCCATTTTGAGCCATTATTGAAGCTAGGGGTGAGCATCGAATTCGAATTTGGTAATTCGGTAGATTGAAATCGGTAACTTTCGGTAAATGATTCTGAAAATATTCGACCTAATTCGCATTCGAATTAGGAAATATCGAATTCGAATTCAATCCGAATTGAATTCGGTAAGCGAAAATTTACTGATTTCACCGAATTCGTGGAGACTGCTAGTCTGCTTCTTTAGACCATTTTTCTTTTTCCTCAGCAAACAACAATGCTATTAAACTGATCGCAAATCACAAATCCACACAAATCAGACTGAGTCACTGATCATTGAAATCCAGAAATCTTAAACAAATCCACAAATCAGAAATTACACAATTTACACTGATCCACAATCATAAAGCAATCAGAAATCATAACTCAACAGAAATAAAGTCTAAATTAACTTGTCCAAAAATCACAATCCACATTCCACAATCTAGAAAGCCAGAAAGCCACAAAGGTCATTTATCTAGAAACATTGAAACAATCCACACAATCCACAATCCAGAAACTGCAATCCAGAAAGCCACAGGAAGAGTTGCAATCTAGAAAGCCAATTACGCTGAAACTACAACTTGCAAGAAGAGTTGGTTCAACTCTCAAAATGCAAACTTCAGCATTTGTGATCTCTCAAAGGTCAATTATAGTTGATTCAGTTCCGGTCTTCAGCAACTCTGCAAGAACAAACAAAATTCATGAAGTATCATAAAGACAATTATTAGAAATAAAGAAATACTTCAAATTCTGCAATAAAAATTTTGATAGCTTACCAGATTCGAAGGCTTCAAGTTCTTCCAGATTTTCTTCTACATTTAATTCTGTCTTGGAGGACCGAAACCAATCTTGAGCACATATTAAACCTTGCACAATTCTAGGAGTCAAAGAACTCCTAAATGTATCAAGAACACGACCTCCGGTACTAAAAGCAGATTCGGAGGCCACGGTAGAAATTGGGACTGCTAACACATCACGAGCAACTTTGGAAAGGATTGGGAATCTAAGGCTATTGGCCTTCCACCATAACAAGATATCAAATCTCTCATCATCTTCCTCACAATCCTCATTCAAATATTTCTCTAATTCAGATTTTGCATCCCTACCCCCAAGTTCCATTTTTCTCTTCTTAAACTCCAACTTGTACCTATCAGTGATTGTTTTAGAGGCATCCCCAGATCCATGAAATGCATTTTTACTCCTTTGAGATTCACTTGAAAGTGAAGAAGCATGAGACGCAGAATTTGAGGCAGGTGTGTTGAGCATCTTGTATTCATTAAACAACTCAAACATTGCATCTTTTGCAAGGGCAGCTAATCGGACTCACCATACATTTGGCAAACCACAAATTCAAGGTATTCAAGTTTAGTTCGAGGATTAAGCATGGACGAAATAAAAATCAGCATATTCATCTTTTCAATCTTTCCCCAATACTTATCATATTTCTCCTTCATTGATCTTGCCATTGAACTCAATTCCTCATTATCACTTGCTGTCATTTCAATTAAAATGCCATGAATGTGACTAATATCAGTGAAAAAATTATTTGAAGTCACATATTTGGAACCGGAAACCTTAACAGTTAGCTGATAAAAGTTTTCCAAAAAAATTACCAAGAATCTAGCTTTTGTCCAATCAGATTTTGTTGGCAGATTTTCTAACTCTTGAAGCATATAAGGATCCTGCTCCTCAAACCTCTCAAAAGCCCGCTCAAACCTTTGAGCTGTGTCTAGCATAAGATATGTAGAATTCCACCTAGTAGAGACATCTAAACAGAGCAATCTTTTGCATTCAATTTTTTCAATTTCAACACACTCCTTGAATTTTTTTCAATCTAGAAGGTGACTGTCTAACATATCTAACTGCTGCCCTGATACAATCAACTGAATCCCCAAGTTTTTTGATTCCATCATTAACAATTAGATTCACTATGTGAGCTATACATCTCACATGAGTCCATTTTCCCCCTAACACAGCTTTTCCCCAATTTTGAAGTTTTCCTCGTAAATAGCTAACAGCTACATCATTGGAACTTGCATTGTCAACTGTAACAGTTAGGATATCATCAACTCCCCATTCTAGTAGACACTTTTCTATGGCCTTACCAACTTCAGTTCCCTTGTGACTAGCAATAGGACAAAAATTTAGGATCTTTTTTGTTCAATTTCCAATCATTATCTATGAAATGGGTAGTGAGGCACATATAGTTTATCCTTTGAATGGAAGTCCAAGAATCTGTGGTTAGACAAATTCTGCCATTGTTATTCTTCAACAGATGTTTCAACTTAATTTTTTCATCTAAATACAGCTGATAGCAATCTCTAGAAATAGTCCATCTCGAAGGAATTCTAAATGATGGACAAGCAGTCCGCATCATATGTTGAAAACCTCTACCCTCTACATGTTTAAATGGCAACTCATCAACAATTACCATATAAGCTATGCTTTTTCTAATAGCTTCCGCATCAAATTTCCAACTTATGAGTGCCCCTTTAACCTCTCCCTCTAAGGTTTCAGTTTCACCCAAACACAAAGTAGCCTGGCCAGTGTGCTTATTTTTAGGATTTAGAGGACATTTAGCTACATGAGTATTAAGGGGAGTCGTACCATGACTTTTGGGATCCGCAGCTATGTCATTCTCACAGTACTTGCAAATTGCATGACGAACTCCATTCACATGCTTTACATGAAAATGTTCCCAAGCTTTGGACCTCTTCTTGTACTCTCCTCTTTTCTTGCTCAAAACCAGATTCCTCACAGTTTTGTGTAGTAGGACTAGAAGGAAGAGTTCCGGATGATCCTTCTTGTTCCAGCTCAATGCGACTTGGATAACTCTCACCATCAGTAGTAGACATAGCTTAAGTTTTTTGAAAATCTGAGCAAGTAAATTATACAATTTAGTACAACAATCAATTATCAATAAAATTGAAATAAAAGACTAGAAAGCAAAGGCAAAAAAACCAACGCAGGACAATCAAAAAATACATCAACCAGAACAAAGGAACCACAAGTGCAGTATGACAAGCAAGCTAAAGTAGAAACAACAATTGTAGAAGGTAGATTGACATTCTATAATCTTTTGTGTTCGACCAACATTCTAAAGGACAAAAACTTTGCATGTGTGTTTCAAGGGAATGAATTCACCTGGCAACAGGAGTGAAACCTATTCCAGGGTGGAAATGTGGCAATATTTGTAAGGACATGAAACAGGATCTCATCCATTAAAACCATAAAGCTTATGAAAATAAGGAACTAACCCATGTTAACAAGAATCTCTAATTTTACATTCCTGACATGCAGTAATCGACAAATCCAGACACAAAATGATTCACAAGAAAGACCATTTCCCAGTTTGGGCTCCACCAAGCCAGCTGCTAGAAGGATAAAGTGGTCACATCTCCACCCTTTGCAGAGGTATTGAACAAATCAAATCAAATAAATTTCGAAATTAGGGCAACTTATTAATCTACAAAGTAAAGCACTAAACTTACCTTCAGCAGTAGTGAACCGTGGTCCTAGTGATGGGGGAGGCTCGGTCAAAAATGGTGGAGGCTCGTTCAGTTCAGCAATGGTGGAGCCGTGGAGGCTCGGTCAGGCAGGTCAGTAATGGTGGAGGAAGTTAGGGCCAGGGTGAGCTTTGAGCTTTCTGTAGTTGAGGAGAGGAGAGGACTGAGGAGAATGAGGAGAGGAGAAACTCAGAAATAGTTTAGGGCCTTAGGCTTAGATAAATTGGGCGGCGCCGTGGCGTCGCAAAGGAATCAGAGGAAGAGCCGAAGAGGTCTTCGAAAGAGGAGAACGATGCTAATTTAGGCACTGAAAGTCTGAATCTGAAATTGGAACATCCGGACATAATGATATTATTTCAACTTGATTCGGAATTTCGAAAATGAAAACGGTAATAATTTACCGTTTTACCGAATTAAATTCGAATTCGGTAAATCCGAATTGACAAACTATAAAACCATTTTCGACCCTAATTCGATTCTAACTAATTCGATATATCCGATTTACCGACCTAATTACCTAATTACCGAATTCGAATTACCAAATTCAAATCGAATTCGGTCGGTAATTCGGTAATTACCGTAATTGCTCACCCCTAATTGAATCTATATCTGAATGTTGCTTTAGTGATCCATTTAAGAGGTACTCGATTCGCGTTTGAGTCTCAATTGCATTTTTCTTGATTGTATAGGACGTGTGGGTGATCCAAGGCGTCCGCCGGACGGAAATATGTGAATTTGCTTAACTAAAGTGGTGAGTGTACTATTGCATGATTTAAATGCCTAAGTGATTACTTGTCCTTGAAACTGTGATGTGAACGACTGCAAACTATGTGCGTGAGACGAGAGTGTACTTTATCGCTCTCGTTCTCTTATTTGTATAACTGCTTTCCGATATTCTTGTGAATCTGCACTGTGTTTGTCTTGAATCATGAGGCATGCGCTCTACCACTGTACTGTGATAACTGAACTCAAGCCCTAGTGGAAGTTACTTGAGTCAAGCTAGCAAGGGCCGGTCGACTAAGTAACGGCCATAGGATTACTGTTTGTCGAGTGGAGTGTAGCTCCTCGACCCTGTGGTATACTCGAGTATTACCCCCTTAATCACTGTGAGGTGTTCGGGCCCGGTAAGGGGAATGTACGGTGGAAGGTACTGGAAGTAAAGTGGGGTCTACGGTCATGTTTTTTTCTTTGAACGTTGACGGAGGGTCAACGGTGTGCGATCAAGAACTGAAATGGGGAAATTGGCTCCTGAGGGCCACCCGTATCCTTTTATTTGAACTTGTTACGGTACTTTTGTTCTATGTGCGATGGTTGTGTATAACTGAGCTTGGTTACTTCGTGAATTTGGGTTGCGTGACTTGTTGGTACCTCATTGGGTGAAAGCTCACCCTCGTTATCTTTGTTTTCCTTACAGGAATACTTCTGGAAAAATCATGGTTTTGTGACGCGAGTTGAGCTAGTTAGATAATTTTATTTCTTGGTTTAGCTCCTCGGCCATTAGAAACCCTAAATGTACTTCACTTGAACATTCCCTTTTGGATTGTGTATTTTGATAACGTGTACATGTAAATGGTGGTTCATGTGTAAATGATAATATATATTGGGAATGTATGTTTTAGCCCTATCTAAGGGTCTTTTGCACTTGGTTTAGCGTGTGTGAACGTTAGTAGTCCTGGCGAGAGCTGGGCAGGCAGTTCGCTAACCCTTAGGGTACGCCCTAGGGGGAGGTGGGGCTGTCACATTTTCTTTGTTCCTTTCTTCCACTCCAAAGCTCCTCTCCTATTGATTGCAGGAGTGTCGATGGGCTAAAAAATTTCTCCACCAACAACATCGAAAAATTTCTCTCCTCTTCTCTTCCTTTCCTCCCTTCTACGATGCCATCTTCCTATACCCTTCTACCTCTTCTTCTTTCTACCTCTTCTCATAGCCTGAATCTGGGCTATCCATGTATGAAAGAAAACTTGTGGAGATCATTCTTTAGAAAAAAAAAACTCCCCTCCTCCTCGAAGTTCCCATCATCATCGGTGACTTTTGTGGATTTTTTTAATCGGTGAGTTTTGTGGGGGGTTTTTCCTAATATTTGATTTTTTTGGGTGGTGTTGTAGGTAAAGACATTGAATGTTACGTTATCTTTCTCAAAGACCACTGCATATTAGAGTAGGCGTCTTCCTTGATTTTCTCTCATCTTCTGAGACCCTTACCCTTTTCTTTCCTATCATTTGCCTTTTTGATGAATTTTTCTTTTTGGTTGTTTGCAACTTCTTATGTTTCAATTTTCGCTTTGTCTTAAATGTCTCCAAATTTATGTGGGAAAAAAAATAAGGAAAAAGGGTTTTTTTTTTTTGTATGGTTAAAATGTAAATAAATTTAGGAGCAAAAATGGAAGAACAAATGATAATTTATTAAATTGGTTGGAATTTGATGAAATTGGAGGGGTACTACAGGAGTTAATTCAGTTTCATACTATTTTCAAGTTCAAGAAGCTAATTTTGGGTACTTTCATATGTGCTGTGCTAGTTACTTATATTGTCTTTATTTACTACTATTAAGATTTAGGTTTATTAATTCATACCATCAGTAAGAGAAGCAAATATTAGTTGTAGAACTAATAGTCAAAAAGAATAGGGGGATAAAATTTGTAAATAGGATGGTTGAAACTATAAGATAGTAGTGTTGCCAAGGAAAGATACAAATTGAATGTCATAACTTTAACTAAGAATAAGAAGATTTGGACCTTTCATTTTTATTGAATTGGATGATTGGTTACTATATTTATACCATATTGTCATTTTTTAAAAAAGTATTATCCTTTTCCTTGCTTTTTGATATCTGGATTTGATTGTTTATATGCCATATGAAAGTTAATCCCAAAAACTATGTAACATTGTTGGTCTTGGGAAATGCACGTAGTTTGCAAGTATTTATGGCTGATGAAGATGCGGCAAGGGTTTATTTGATAGAGCAACTCTATATTTCCAACAAGATGCTGTATAGGTATCTTTAGTTTTGGAAAATACTGCATTCATTTATGTCTGCTGGGGTTGTGAGAATTATTTTGGTGTTGTTGATTCTCATTGTGTAGTATTCAAGTAATAAGCTCTACCACAAATCCTTGGGAGTTGCGTATGAGGTATAATTCGTTATAATCTTTCTTTTGCTAAACATCAATAACTTTATTTCTTCTGTGTTCCTTGATTTAGGAACAAAAGGATGTTTGCTTGAGACATTAAACCTTTCTAATTTGTCATTGCTAGACAAATTGTATAGGAAAACATGGCTGGTCTCTGTGTCTTTTTGTGTATGTGATATTTATAGGCAATTCTTTGATTTGGTCAACAAATTAGAAAGTTAAGTGCAGATAATTATAGAACTCTAGTGAGCTAGAGTTTGTGTTAGAGATTGTTACCTTGTGTTGATTTTATTCCAGCATGGTTTTAGAGATTATTAACTTTCATTGATAAGTGATTTTTAATGTGGTGGCTACTATTTTTCTAGAAATAAATTATTGCTTTTTAATATTGTGGATGCTATTTTATAGAAACATATAATTGCTACGTGGCTATTGTTTGATAGAAATTAGGGCTTTATATGAGGTATGTTAAATCATGTTCATCTATGGAGATTTGAAGTGAGTGCAAACTAAAATTTACAGCTTTTTTTTTTCAACTTTTTACTCTGTAACTAATAAAGAATCCGATTAATGCCTCTCCCCCTCTCTGGCCAAATTACACCCTTTTAAATTGTTTCTTTTATGAACAATTACCTAGTTATTTAAACTGGGGTGTTCTTCTTGTTTTGATGTTCCATTTTATTTTATAAAGTGCGCTATTGGTTTTTAAAATTCAGTGGATTTTTAGTGTTTGTAGTCGCAACAATTGGCTGTTTAATTTTTCTGGAGATGGTAATCCAGGTTTGAAATGGTAGCTTATTAGGAGAGGAACAGTACACAATCGCTCACTAATGCTTTGTCAACCAGTATTATGCAATCCTCCACATGTACTTGAACATTGGCCATGCCTCCGGCTCTGATTGGATTAGTTGTTTTTGGGGATATTTTTCAAAGACTTTACTACAACTGTATCTATGAAAAACTTTTACTGTAGATGTTTTTTTGACTGTTTTTAGATGTATTTTTAAAATATATTTTTGAGTATTTTTATAATTTACAATTTTTTGGGATATTTTATTAAATTTTACACGACCCACCACTATCCCTTCCCTTTTCCTCCCCCTCTCTCCTTTCTCTTCCTCTCCTCCTCCCTTCTATTTCCTTCCCCTCCTCCTCCTCCTCCTCTTCCTCCTCCCTCTTTCCTCACCCTTCTTCTTTCTCCCCCCTCACATCCTTCCCCTCAACTCCAAACTAGGGATGTTTGCGAGCCAAGCTACTCGCGAGTAGCTTGGTCAATGGCTTGGCTTGAACTCGGTATGACCGAGTTCGAGCCGAGTTTCGAGCTACTCGAGTACACATTCGAGTCGAGTTCGAGTCAAATTTTTGCAACTCGTGACTCGATATATAATTTAAATAATATATATTATTATAATTATAAAATGACCGTTATGGGTATAATTTATACTGAATTTACAAGTAAGGTATCGAGTCAAAAAGCTTGGTATCGAATCAAAAAAGCTTGATTACTCGACTCGATAAGGCTTGAGTAAAAGGTCGAGCCTTATCGAGTCGAGTCTCGAGCTTTTAAAGATTTCCTCGAGTCAAGCTCGAGCTCAAGATTTTTCGACTCAATCGAGCTCGAGTCGAGCTCGAGTCGAGCTCGAGCCAAGTTATTTATAGGTCGAGTCGAGCTCGAGTATGGCAATACTCGAGCTCGACTCGGCTCGATTACATACCTACTCCAAACCCCTCTCCCGCTGGTGGGTGGTAGTTGCGACTTTAGCCATCACTCTAACCACAGTTGTCTTGGTTCCCGGCTTCTAGTACCGATTAGATTTGATCATGACTAGGAAGGTTGCGGTCAGTGGAGGAGAAGGAAATTGGGGGTAAGGAAAGGGAAAGAAGAAAGGAGGAATGAGGAATGAGATGAAGAGAGAGGAGAGGAAAAAGGAGAATGAGAAGGAGAGCAAGGAGGAAAGATGGGTGGAGAGAGAGAGAGAGGGAGAGAGGAGAGAGGGTTGTGGTGTGGGGATGGTGGCGGTAAGGTGGTAGCTGTGGTGGTGGAGAGTGATGGGTAGTGGTGTATTTTTTTTTTTGTATATTTGGAGTTATTTTTGATATATTGAATGGATATGGTGCTGTTAGAGTTGTTTTTGTTTGTGTATTATTGTAACATTGTATATGAAAAACTTGTTTTTCAAGAATTGAGGAATCCAAACAGAGCTTTCATTTTTAGTGACTTCAATGCCAATTGTGCAAGTAATGCCCTTAGATTAGGTTGCAATATAGTAGATCTTTGTCTTGTAGTTATGGGGCTAATAACAATATCTATTATCCATGTTTGTATAATGTACTCCGGTCATTGAATGTCATGGTGTCATTAAGTTGTGTGTCTATTTGTTCTTTCTCCATGACCTAATTTATACTATTGTAGATTTTGTTTGGCAGCATCTTCTTAGTAATGAGTCCATGGTGATTTTTGAGATTTCAAAATCTTGTTTAAAACTTTTCACTCCTTCATTCATGGTTAATATTTCACTCATATATGATTTTAAAAGTTTTCAAGTTCTCATGACATGATACTTCCTGGAAAGGCTTTTACCCAATTTCAAGTTATTACACTTATTAGGCTTCTACATCACATACATGTTGTCAACTTAAAAAAATCATCTTACTACTTGTAAAGGGTAATATTTCTTCTCAATGGATCAAATATGAATCTTAGCAATAAATGGTTTATGCTTTGTTTAATCAGATTATTTGAAATGTTAGATTTCTCATTAAAATTTTCTGTTTTGTATCTGGGGATGTTGTTTTATCGTGGTATTGACTCCCAATATGAGTCACCATGAATGCTGCAGGGTTAATCAATAATGTATTCATATCATAAGGGTTCAAAATCCCAATTGATCATTTGCTAATGAAAAGCTCTAGGTGGAATTCTTTTTCTCTTTTTTCTTCCTCAGATAGGGGTATAGATTGTGAGAATTCTACTTATTGATGTTTGTGCCAATGTTTGTAGCTCCAAATAACAGTTGATGATATATAGAATTAAGTGATGCAAGCCACGAGAACTAGACCTGCTGGTTAGAGGTAAAAGCTAAACTGTTCTAGTCATAGCTTTCTTGCCTTTTTTTTGGGAGATGATTTTTGTTTCTTTTCCCTTATGCTTTGGATTAATATGGCTAAAAGTTTAAATTGCAGGAGTAAATGGACCTGGTGGCTAAAATTTTTTGCTTCTTGTTCTAAATTCAATGGTTGTGACGACTTGAAAATTTGCTTATATTTTCTTATAATTCCCTCTTATTTTGAATAAATTATTTTATAATTCCTTTACTACTCATTTTACTCTCTCAATAGTTGTAATATATAATAAAATGAGAGTTTTACTTTTACTTTTATAGTTAGAGTAAATTAGGGTTTTCGTGCATTTTGGTAGTGTGATCACTTGGTGAGGTGTGTGTACCGAATTTGGTGGATAAGAGCGAGTATTAAATAAGAGGAAGTGTATGACTAGAAGTGCTATTCGTAAGTTAGTGAATTATAAGTTAAAACAAAAGTACAAGAGAGTTAAGGAAAATAAGCTTGAACTGATGTGCGCCATTTGTTACCGATTGAGTACACCACTTGACCACTACTTTCTTACCCTAATATCTTTTTTTTATTTCATTTAATTTTCCCTAAAAT